>JAEOAD010001522.1:0-61494 GCA_036365145.1 Orientallactaga sibirica | reverse complement strand
CAAGCACAAAAAGATAATCGTTGCATGGTCTCATTTATCTGTCGCTCCTAACCTGAAAACATGTGGCAGGTGGCCAAACCAAATAAACACTCTGAAGCCCAGACAAAAGGGAGGGTGGGAGGGAGGGAGGGTAAGGGTGGGAGGGAACGAGAGGGTGGGAGGGAGAACAAGGGGGGGATACAAATTGGGACCCAAAAGGAAAAGATACTATAAAACCCTTTATTCTGAACAACAGGTTAAAACATTGATCCTTCAGCAGGCCCGCAGACGGAACACCCGAACCACAGGAACCTGGAGAGAGCATCATGAAGGCCAACCTTAATCTTGTCCTGCTTCTCTCTCTCTTCTCTCTCTCTCTCTCATTCTCTCTCCCTCCCCTCTCTATACTCACTTTCTCCTCTATATTATCTTTTTCTTCCCTCATCTTCCTAGGTGCAGACATAACTCCCAGTGCCAGCATGGGGTGAACTTCCACAATGAGCTGTTGATCTGAAACACCTACAAGGTTTCCCAAAATAGACAGACTTCTGTCAGAGTTCTTGGTGACCCACCAAAGGTTAATGACAAGACCCTACTGTTGAAGACAGCTTACGTGTGTGAGACCAAACACGGAGAGATATGTTCAGAATCTGGAAGAGGGTGAGTCCCCAGACAGTTAGCTAGTCTAGTACCAGAGGGCGCTATACAAGCAACTGGGGGAAAATGACCGACATCTGTCCAAATAACTGGCAGTCTAAGATACCCAGCAGGAAACAACTTGACGTAATGCTCATACAAGTGCAGTAGTGGCATTCAGCCATGGTGGGTAACCAACTGCTCTTGTTTTGGCTAATAGATCCACTCAGTGGAATGGAACTCATTGCTGGAACTGGGAAATAAGTCAAAACCAGGAACAAAAAATGAGCTCAGTCTCCAAGATCAAGATACCACCAAATGTGGGCTAGAAGAGAGCCAATGCATATAAATTTCCCTCCAAAACATAGATGGTCATCCCTTCTACCTAGTACTAACTTTTCTCTCCGATGGAGAATTTGCTTATCTTTTTTCAGGTGGACATCGAACCTGAAGGGAGGATCAGCTAACCACACCTCACCAGGGCCCCAGCTGAAACCATAGAACAATGCAGGGGAAGGGCAAGAGTTCAGTATTCATGGCGATCATGACACCAGCAAAAGGCCAAAGGAGATAAACACAGAGAACATCCAACTCCAACTAAGCCAGATATCCAGAGACACAGAGGCTCCCGAAACCGCATCACTGAAGCAGAACTAAAATGACCCCAATGTGGCTCAGGGAAACTTGCGGAAGAGGGGGCGGAAAGATTGTTAGAGTCATAGTTGGGGCATTATGCACAGAGACTGGGGCCAACCCCCCAGAACTCTTAACTAACCTCACAATGCTTGACCCACATTCCCCATTGACAAGGATCCCTTTGAAAGAGGGAGGACAGGGAGGAGGACAACGGAACCTTTACTATGAATGTAAAATCAAAATAATATAAATAAATAAATATATATATATATATATATATATATATATATATATATATATATTTAAAAAAAACAAAAAAAAAAGCCAAAAGAGGTAATGCAGGTTTTGGCTCTTCAGATGCTTATTGAATACAGGCCATTGGATCTCAAAGAACAGAATTAACTTTATATATTAATGGAAGGAAGTTTCAAGGCTTGCTAGATACAGGGGCTGATGTTTCTGTGCTTATTGCTGCTCAGTGGCCTCCTAATTGGCCTAAACAGTTCTCTGTGACTCAGCTGCAGGGAATAGGGCAAACTCAAAGTCCAGAACAAAGTAGTAGTGAATTAAAGTGGAGAGATGAAGAAGGACATGAAGGAACTTTTAAGCCATATATTATTTCCAGTTTGCCTGTTAATTTATGGGGAAGAGATGTAATGAGATGTATGGGAGTTTATCTTTATAGCCCTAATGATGCAGTTACTAATCAGATGTTAAACCAGGGACTTTTACCAAGTCAAGGCTTAGGAAAAAAATGGTCAAGGATGGATAGAACCTATATCCCCAATACCTAAGCTTCCAGGCTTGGGATATTTTTAGAGGGGGTCACTGAACAGCCTGTACTCCATGCAGATCCCATAACTTGGAAAAGTGAGGACCCTGTGTGGGTGGATCAGTGGCCTCTTACTGCTGAAAAAATTCAGGCTGCAGAGCAGTTAGTACAGGAACATCTCGAGAGTGGTCATATCACTCCTTCAAATTCTCCTTGGAATTCTCCAATTTTTGTTATAAAAAAGAAGTCAGGAAAATGAAGATTATTGCAAGATCTTAGAAAGGTAAATGAGACAATGGAATTGATGGGAGCCTTACAACCAGGATTGCCTACTCCTTCTGCTATCCCTCAGGATACATATAAAATTGTACTGGATTTAAAAGATTGTTTTTATACTATTCTCCTTGCTCTTCAGGACTGTAAAAGGTTTGCTTTTAGTGTACCATCTGTAAATTTTAAGGAACCTATGAAAAGATATCACTGGAAAGTTTTGTCTCAAGGTATGGCTAACAGTCCCACTTTATGTCAAAAATTTGTAGCTCAGTCCCTGTAGACCAGCCAACTGAAAGCTGGAAAAAGCTGCACTGTATGCAGTGTATGGGAGACAGAAGTCAACAGCAGTGGAAACAGTGGACGCTGAATATTCAAATTTGGCCAGACAGGCCCAAGGACTGAACGGGTGCAATAGTGGTGTGTCTACTCTTGGGGTAACCAACTGCTCCATAATTGGACTGAAGGCCCTCTCTACGGGATGGAATACATACCTGGTACTGAAAAACCTAAGCAAAAGTCTATGGTAGGTGAGGTCATGAGCCTTAGGGGTATAAAGGCTGCTCTTGTCTGACTAAATGTATATACTATTCCCACCAAGCTGCCCTGAAAATACTACACTTAATGCTCATATTCACATAGTAATGTGACTCTCACTTCTGGTTAGAGAAGTTTCTCTTTGCAGATGGCGATGACCACTGGGATGACCCAAAAGGCAACATAGTGCTGAGAAGAAGGGATGGAGGAGTGCCCAGCACTGAAACACCTCTGTCACACCCTCCAAGGCTCAGGGACCACTGCGGAAGAGGGGGCGGATAGAACGGAAGAGCCAAAGGAAGGGTACGACTCCTTACAATGCAACTGCCCAGACAGAAATTGGCCTCGATATCCATGACCTTCCAGTGCCTAGCAATACCATCGCAAGACCCTCAAGATAGAAGAAAAAGATGATGACATCAAATTAAAAGAAAGACTAATGGAGAGAGGGAGGGGATATGATGGAGATTGGTGTTCTAACGTGGACTGGGGGGAGGGCAGGGAAGGGGAGGGAAAAATATGTTGTTTTTTGTATGTAAATATAGAAAGTGTCAATAAAAAATCAATTAAAAAAATTTTGTAGCTCAGGCTGTAGCAAAAACTAGACAGGCTTTTCTCAAGTGTATATAATTCATTATATGGATGCTATCCTCTTGGCACATAAACAGGAAGGATTATTATTAGCAGCTTATGCTCACTTACAACAATCTCTAAAAGAACAAGGTTTAGTTGTAGCCCCAGAAAAGGTACAAACTGAGCCTCTTTATTTTTATTTAGGCCATAAATTGTATCCAAAAACTGTTCTTGTACAAAAAATACAGATTAGAAAAGATGGGTTACAAACTCTGAATGATTTCCAGAAGCTGTTGGGAGATATTAATTGGCTTAGGCCCCATCTGAAGATTGCTACAGGAGAGTTAAAACCTCTTTTTGATATTTTAAAAGGTGATTCAGACCCAAAATCAGAGAGAAAATTGACGAAAAAAGCCAGAGAAGCATTATCTTTAGTGGAGCATGCAATTGAAAATCAACAAATCCAATATATAGATTACTCTCAGGGATGGGCTGCATATATTCTGGCCACTAGACATTCTCCAACTGCAGTCTTGTGGCAAAAAGGACCTTTATTGTGGCTACATTTGCCTGTGTCTCCTGCTAGAGTATTAACCCCTTATTATGAAGCTGTAGCTTGTTTAATTCAAATGGCTCGATTAGAATCTAGAAAATATTTTGGGAAAGAACCTGCTGTAATAGGAGTTCCATTTACAAAGCAACAAGTTGACTGGCTATTTCAAAATCTGGACTCCTGGGCTATAGCTTTTGCACATTATCCTGGTATTATAATCATTATCCTAAAGATAAATTATTACTGTTTGCAAATTCTCATGCTTTTATTTTTCCATGATCCGTAAAGCAAGAACCTATTGAAGGTGCCTCAATAGTATTTACTGATGGATCCTCTAATGGTAAAGCAGCTTATGTGTTTCAGGAGCAATCTTATTCATTTTGGACTCCTCCTGCATCAGCTCAAATAGTAGAACTTAGAGCTGTAGCTACGGTACTTCAAATTTTAGCTTCTATTCCTTTTAATTTGTATACTGACAGTCATTATATTGCTAGAGCTCTACAAGAACTTGAAACCGTGCCTTATATTGAAACTGCCAATACTCTAATTCAAGAATTGTTTAGTCAAATACAAAGATGCATGCATGCTCACTCTCATCCTTGTTTTGTAGGTAATATACGAGCTCATTCAGGACTTCCAGGTCCTTTAGCACTGGGTAATGATATGGCAGATAAGACTACTCAGGTCATAGGCATATCTCAATTAGAATTAGCACAAAGATCCCATAATTTACATCATCAAAATAGCCAAAGCTTAAGAAAACAATTTCAAATTATTAGAGAGGCTGCTAAACAAATTGTGCAACAATATAGTACCTGTCCTGAATATCACTCATTCCCACAATATGGAGTAAATCCCAGAGGATTGAAACCAAATCATTTGTGGCAGATGGATGTAACTCCTATTCCTGAATTTGGAAAATTAAGATATGTTCATGTGTCCATTGATACTTACTCAGGATTTTTGATGGCTATGGCACAGACTGGAGAAGCTACTAAGCATGTTATAACACATTGCATTAAATGTTTTGCTATAGCAGGTATCCATCAATTATAAAAACAGATAATGGTACAGGTTACACTAGTCAATCTTTTCAGCGCTTTTGTGCCCAATTATCAATTGCTCATAAAACAGGTATACCTTACAACCCACAGGGACAAGGAATTGTTGAATGTGCCCATGGAGCTTTAAAGAATCAATTACAAAAAAATAAAAAAAGGGGGAGTTATACCCTTGGTCACCACAGAATGCTTTATATACTCTTTATTTAAAAATTTTTAAATGTGGATGCATCTGGTCACTGCAGCAGTCAGGTTATGGCATCCCAGAACATTGGATACCTATGCACAGGTTAGATGGAAGGGCCCCATTGATGGACAATGGCATGGCCCTGACCCGGTGTTAATATGGGGATGAGGGCATGCTTGTGTTTTTTCTCAGGATGCTGACAATGCCAGGTGGCTGCCAGAGAGGCTGGTCCAGTTCGTGGGGACTGAACATAAGAAGAATGATGCCTCTGCTATTGATGATGTGTACTCAACTCCTGATGATCCGCAGTGAGCCATATTGGGCCTATGTACCTGATCCACCAATCTTACATCCTGCCACTTGGGGAGATAGATAAATTATTGTAATGGTGAATGATACTCGTCAGTTAGGTCTGCCTTCTGCTGGAGGAATGCAAGCTCATCAAAAGTCAGGATTTAATTATTCAGGGTATGGGACTGGATTACCTATATGTTTTGCCAAAAATTCAGTCACTGGATGTTCAGAAATCAAGGCACATAATATAACAGTAAAACATAAGTGCCCTAAGGTCTCTACTACAATGGTGACAATTTGGTTACCTCAAGGGACACAGGATGAAGATGTCCCTCCACCTAATTCATTTCTTCCCTGTAAGAGGGAAGGTCCATGTTACAACAAACCATTAATTTGGAAGAAATGTTTTTCATCTAGACCACTCCAATATAACTTTACGGATACAAACAGATATCTTATGGACTGGTCAGGAAATCCCAGCCAAAGCTCTGGTTCCGAATGGACAAATAAGTGGGTGGCAGGACTGTCTGCAGGACTTTGGTGGCTGGACAGTGGATATCAACAGACTTACATTTGGAAGCTCACTGCTGCAATGGACGAAGTAAAGGCCTCTTCATCTAAAAATGGTAGCTCAAAATCTTTGCTAACAGGTCCTGTGTCAGCCTGTGTTTCCCCACCTCATGTATTGTTGGTAGGATCTCTCTATATTTCTTGGCAGGATGATATGTTTAATGTAACTTGTCATAATTGTACACTTGATAATTGTGTTACTAAGGTTTCTAAGGGGACCCAGGTTATGATACTTAAACAACCCTCATTTGTTTTGATTCCTGTTAATATCACAAAACCTTGGTATGCTGATCGAGTCTTGCAAATGCTTACAGAAATGGACCATGCATTGAATAGACCAAAAAGGATGGTAGGATTAGTTACTGCAGGAACTCTAGCTTTTATTACGCTTCTGGTTACTGCCACTACTGCTGCTATTGCTTTAGCACAAGAGGTACAGACTGCAAGTTTTGTCAATGGACTATCAAAAAAATGTCTCTGTTACTTTGGGAACTCAAGAAGACATGGATAGTAAATTAGAACAGAAAATAGATGCTTTATATGATGTGGTTACACATTTGGGTGAAGAAATACAAGGGCTGAAATTTAGAGAACATTTAAAATGCCAGGCAGACTATCAATGGATTTGTGTTACATCCAAAAAATATAGTAACAGTCAATATCATTGGGAAAAGATAAAAATGCATTTACAAGGAATATGGCATAATGCAAATATATCTCTAGATTTGATTCAACTGCATCAAGAAATTCTAATGCTAAAAAAAATGGAAGATAATTTTGATGCAGCTAAGATAGCAAATGATATCTTGGAAAACTTAAGAACCTCCCTACCTTCATGGTCTTCATTTACTTCCTGGATAGGAAGTATCACAGCTTTGGGTATCTGTATCGTGCTTGGCGCCTGCTTACTCCTACCAATAATTAGACAAGTCATCAGCTCGCTTTGGGACATTAAAGCTGAGGTGCATATTGTCCGGCTCCGGACCTTACCATAAGGAGGGTGTTCTCCCTCGCAGAGACTGTTAGTCAAAGACAGGTAAGATTCTCTCAAGTTAGGTCAACCTAAGACAGGGCATGAATGATGAATGATGACATTTATGTGCCGATGACAGGTAAGGCCTAAATATCAGAGAGAACAACCTAAGACAGGCACAGTCTTTCTGCACCATTGCCTAGAAGGGCATGGTTTCTTAAAAAATAAAAAAAGGGGGAGCTGTCGGGAGCAGTTTGATCTTGACTTAACTTCTGTTTGACAATGGGCTAAGATAAGCAGAATGTTTTGCCAAGCAGAGATCAGTTACCTGCTGAGAATATGGAAATTGAGGAGGAAGTGTCCTTTGATCTAAAGGCAGAGATTTGACTGTTTTATGATGCAGTTTTTTCTGAGAAATCCTGTATTTACCATTTGTTCCATTTGCATCCTTGTGCTCTGAGAAGTATAAAAAGGCTAAATTAAATAAAGTTGGAGGCCTCAGTATTGACCTCCAGCCCTCCCGAGTTCATCTTTTGTCTCTCTTGTCTTTCTTTTTCTTAATCCTCACTCCCCACTCAGGAACTGTTTGAATCTGCCCGTGGCTCCTGCACATTTCAAAGAAGGACATACATGGATAGGACATATTGGAGCAGACAGGACCTGTGTCAGGTTTTGATTACAAGTGGGCAGAAGTAATACTTCAGCATTAAACTCTATAACAGGGGACTACCTCTTTATAAGAGGGAAGGTGAAAGTTAAATCATGTTAACATTATACATGTCCATATTTTAGCTATTTTCTAATATTGAAAATAATTCTTTGAAGCTACACAACACTTTTAGGATTGACAAAGCTCTTAACAGACTTGTCTTATGTGAAGTGCATGAGAACAGGTGAGAGAGCCAGAGTAGATTGTTGGGCCCTGCCCAGTGTGAAGCCAAGTGGTTAGCCCAGCCAATCTTAGCCTACTCCCGGTGAGGCCTAGTCGAGCTTCCAGAGCCTGAGTAGAGTTTCGTGACCTGCCCCTGACTCAGCACCTAAGCTGAAACTGCCTCCACCCAGCTGCTGCTGATGTGATGAAATACTATTGGCCCTTATACCTTTCTCTCATCCCCTCTTCCCGCCCCCTTCCTCAAAATATATAAATACCTCCCCTGACAATAAACGGAGAGATTTCCACCTTAGACCTTTCTCCCAGCTCAATGTGGTTTTTCTCCCCGGTGTTTTAGGGGGGGGAGGGGTTTGAGTCGCCGACACCCACCTTCTCACTCAGCCTCAAGAGAAGCGGCTGGCCCGGTTCTCTCTCTCTTCTGCTCTACCTGCCGGTGGTGGAGGGAAAAAAAACCCGGCATCTGGCGCCCAGACGTGGGGCACAACAACTGCTGCCCCGTATGAGGACATGTGAGGATTCAAAACGGACTATGGACTGCTGACGTGACGAAGAAAAAATTCAAAATTAAGCTGACGGGCTAATCGGACTGCTGATGGGTGTATCCTCATAAGTTATGAGGTAATCTTCATATTTAATATTCTAACCTTTACTTCTATAATCTGTGCTTACTTCAACTTCCTTTCTCTTTCCTTCCATTTCCGGTTTGCCGCCATTTCTAAACGGGTACGTTCATGGCGGACACACCACGTGGACAGACCTAGAGGAGACTTTAAACATTTTGCCTCCTCATTTAAATAAAAACTCCGTCCCAAACTTCAACATCTCTTGTTCTTTTCTCTTTCCTCTCATTTTTGGGTTTCTGACAGACCGCTTCCGCAGTGCCGCCATTTTTGTCCTGCCCCCATTTGAATGGGGGTGCCATCTTAAAAGCACCATTTCATGGCGGACACACCACGTGGGCAGACCTAAAAACGAAACTCACCACGTGGGTAGAGACTCACCACGTGGACAAACCTGAAAAAGAAACTCACCACGTGGGTAGACCTGAAAAGGAAACTCACCACGTGGGCAAACCTAGAGGAGGCTCACCACGTGGGCAAACCTGGGGAACTCTCAAAGTGTCCTGCCCCCTCATTGGAGTGGGGGCGACATCTTAGAAAAATTCTACAACATGTTTATCTATTTTTTGGGACCTTGTGCTTGTGTTGTATTCTTATGTATTACTGTTACCCTGATTTTAAGGATACTCTTCCCTCAACTTTATAACATGGGACAATCCTTATCTAAGCCAAATACTGCCTTAGGGTCACTACAGATTCTGCTCAAAAGTAAAGGCCTTAATCTATCTGATAACCAGGCCCTCCAGATATGGGGCTGTTTACTCAAGATTGCTCCCTGGTTGCCGGAGAGTAATCTTTTTGACTGGGACACCTGGGATAAAATTGAAAATCTGATTTAAAAAAAGCTCAGATAGAAAAAGGGGAGATCCACCCTTTGGAGGCCCTCCTGACTGTGTTGGCCTTAAAGGGCTGTTTTCCACCTCAACCTCCGAGATCGAAAGGCGACACCCTGACCCAGGAAGGGACAGAGAGCAATCTCAGCCCCTCGGGCCAGCCTGAGTCCTCAGATTCACCCCTAAATCCTTTTGAGAGTGCCCCTTGGCCCTCTAAAGGTCCATCGCCCCCAGATCCCCCTACTAATCCATTTCTGAGCGCCTCTGCCCCTACACCCTACCATGGGGATGACGTCCCCGGGGGAAAAATAATCGATCTCTTCCCTGTTAACGTTAATCCTGGCGGTAACCACCCTGCAGCCTGGTATCCTTGGGAAGCTCACAATTTAAAAGATCTTAAAAAGGCTGTCTCAGAGGACGGGCCTAACTCCCCCTGGGCAGAGACCATCCTTCAGGGTTTGGTTCATTATCATTGTACCACTCAAGATTGGAAAAACCTTGCTAAAGCTGTTCTCTCTGGCTCTCTGTACATAAAATGGTGTGCTTTTTTTCAGGATGAGTGTCACATTCAAGCTGAGCGAAACCAAGCCGCTCAGCCCCCAGTACCAATCACCTTTGGAATGCTCTCAGGCACTGCTGACCAGTTCTCTACCGGTCTTCAGCAGGCTGCCATTCCTGATCCATATCGAGATCAAGTACGGGCTTTGGGAATGGCTGCATGGAAAAAGTTAGAGGAGGGCCCCTCTGAACCCCCATTACAGGAGTCACCCAAAAGATCGGTGAGGATTTGGCCACTTTCATAGAGAGGGTCGTAAAAAGCCTACAAAGAAAGTCCCCCCCTGGCCCCCTGCGAGACCAATTCACAAAAATGCTGGTCTGGGAAGGCATGACAGACGATCATAAGTTGGCCTGCGCTGGACTCAAGGACCGCTCTATGAGTAGATGGGTTGTAGCCACCCAAGATGTAGGGTCCCCCTCTCATCAGATTAAAGTTATGACATCAGCCTTACAGGCTTCTTGCCGTGAGGACATGGCTGCACTAGAATGTGCCCTCCAACAGGTCTCAGGGGGAAGGGGACGATCTTGCTTTGGGTGCGGCAAAGAGGGTCATTTTAAAAAGGAATGCCCCAATAGGAAAAGCGCCCCAATAACTCCCTCAACCCCTAACTTGCCCCACACACCATGTCCTTGATGCAAAAAGGGATTTCACTGGGCCAGAGATTGCAAATCCAAGTTTAGCCTTCATGGTGAACCTTTAAACTTCCCCAGGGGCTATCCCCAGCCCCGTTAAATAAGGGGAAGAAGGTAATCAAAACACACTGGACTGTGCCTTTGACACCCGGACTTAGACCAAAAATGAACCTAACAGTCGGTGGAAAAACTTTCAAATTTCTCATCGACACTGGGGCTGACCGTACTGTGATAAGCAAAGAGGAGGTCCCTCCCTCCTGGCAGTTGGTCCCGGGTCCGCCCTTACTGGGTGTGGGCGGACAATCTACGTCATGGGAAACTGCTAACTGGCAGACCTGGATTGACCCTGACAATAATAGTGGGGAGGTGCGCCCTCTAGTGGTGTCGGGCCTAACAGCCAACCTCCTAGGCCAGGATATACTTGGGGAAGCTGAGGCTTATATTACTACTAATCATAGGGCTTTCTGTGAAGATAGACTTGACCAGAAAGAAAATAAACAGTTTGAGGAAGGAAGGACCTACCGTCCTAACTATAGAGATGATCCTCATTTTGAAAAAATTAAACAAAAACATTCACAGGTTCACCCCCAATCCTAAGGGCCACTGCTCACCCCCCAGTTCCTAAGATTCAATGGGTGCCTGGGGACACCGTATGGGTCGAGCAGTGGCCTATACCTACCCCTAAACTAAAACAACTTCATATACTTGTTAAACAACAATTGGCTTCAGGACATGTGCGACCTTCAACAAGTCCTTGGAACTCTCCGGTTTTTATTATAAAGAAGCCTAATGGCTCTTGGAGACTTTTACATGATTTGAGAAAAATAAATGAGAGAATGATACCATTTGGGACCCCCCAGAGAGGGCTCCCTTGGATTCCAGCCATTCCCAACACCCATTACTTAACCATTATCGATATTAAAGATTGTTTTTTCTCTATTCCATTACATCCAGATGATGTAGAAAAATTTGCATTCTCCATACCCTCAACAAACTTTCATGGACCAGACCTAAGGTTTGAATGGACCGTCTTACCTCAAGGCATGGCTAACAGCCCCCCATTTGTCAATATTACATGTCTCATATCTTTTCTTCCTTGATTAATCATCCTAACGTTTTATTCTACATTTATATGGATGATATTATTTTAGGTCATTCCAACCCATCTGATCTCCAAGACCTTACTGCTAAATGCCTTGCCATTTTACAGGCCAATGATTTTAAAGTGGCTCCAGAAAAGGTACAGACTGCCTCTCCCTTCAAGATTTTGGGCTCCAGGTTATTCCTTGATACTGTTTCTCCTGTCAAACCCCAACTCCATATTCAAAAATTCTATACTTTGCCTCAACTCCAAAAGGTGCTGGGGGAAATTAATTGGATGGGGCCCTGGATACCCATAACTACTGAGGAACTGTCCCCTTTATTTGACCTCTTAAAGGGTTTTACTCTCTCCTCTCAGATAACCTTGCCCCCTTGTCATGAACAAATTCTACATAAGGTACAACGGGCTATTGATGCTGCTGTCCTAAAGAGGTTTGATCCTAACTTACCTATCTCCCTCTGTATTTTCTCTGGGGAAACATTATGCACTGCGCTGTTAGCCCAGGAAGGAGAACCCGTCCAATGGATTCACCTCTCCCTTGGGGGAGTCCCCAGAGTTTACTCTATAACTAACCAGATTGCAGACTGCATTATGAAGGGCAGGGACACCTCTGTCCGATTGTTTGGCACGGAGCCTCATGTCATTGTCACCCCCTTTAAGGTAACAGACTTCACTTGGCTTCAGAGAAATAACAACAGGGTTGCTATGGCCCTCGAGGGGTTTCTGGGTATAATTGATTGTCACTATTGTCCTTATAAATGGATGAGTTCCTTCTCTAGGTTGGAATGGAGACCCCCCAGACTTTTTTTTATCTAAACCCAACCCTGATTTTCTTACCGTATTCACTGGTGGGGGGCGCTTGGGAGCTTCCCTAGTTGTTCCCCTAAGGAGGGGAGAAAAGCCTATACCCATAAAGTCAATCTCCCATGAGGTCACAGGATCAGTACAATTTAAAGAACTATTTGCTGTCGTTTTGGCTTTGGACACTATTCAGGAGCCATTTAACTTATTTTCTGACAGCCTTTATGTTGTTAACCTGTTACCCAACCTAATTGAGGCCCATATTAGACTGGACTCCAATATTATAACCCCATTGATGATTCAAGCCCGCTCCCTACTTAAACAAAGAATTAACCCCATTTTCCTTCAACATCTCAGAGGCCATCAAAATTTACCAGGATTCCTCTCTAAAGGAAACAATTTGGCTGACAAACTGGCCTCTCAGCCTCAATGTAATACAGTCTCAGAAGCTACACACTTCCACTTATTAACTCATATAAATTGGAGGGGCCTTAAACATAAATATCCCCATGTGCCAGTCAAGGACCTTAAAAAAATTGTCCGAACTTGCAAATCCTGTCAGCCTTTTCTCCAGGTACCTCCTCTTCAAACTACAGGAGCCAATCCTCGAGGACTACGCCCTAATCATCTTTGGCAGATTGACGTTACTCACTATTCTCCATTTGGAAAACTTAAGTATATTTTTCTCTCAGTTGATACTTTCTCCCATGCTTGCTGGGCATCAGCACATGCTGGGGAAAAAACTAAACATGCTATTAGCCATATGCTTCAATGCTTTGCCACCCTTGGATTGCCAGATCAAATCAAAACTGATAATGGTCCCTGCTTCGTAAGCAGGACTTTTATAGATTTCCTCCAAACCTGGAAAATCTCACTTTCCACAGGCATCCCATATAACCCGCGGGGCCAAGCCATTGTGGAAAGATATCATCAAACTCTCAAGTCTCAATTACAAAAACAAAAGGGGGAATCCCTACCCCCACATGACCAACTAAAAAAGGCATTATTAACCCTAAATATTTTAAATTTTTCTAAAGAAGATAGACACTTGTCCCCTTTTCAAAAACATTGGACCTCAGCTGTCACCTACAGCTCCATCTGGGTCAAATGGAGGGACCCATTAACTGGGGCCTGGAAGGGACCAGACCCTCCTCACAGCAGGGAGAGGATTTGGATGTGTCTTTCCTCAAGAGGAAAAAAGACCTATTTGGGTACCGGCAAGAGACTTAAAATATTTACCCCAACAAGGGGATGATAATAATCAATTCTCCAGGGAGTGTCACACCCCTGAGAACTATGCCTCTGTTTCTTCCCCAGGAACAACTGAAGGTGTGGATGCTACTAGACCTGAATGAAGCCAGAAAAGCTCCAGAAAGATTTACAGAAGAGGAGTCGGGACTTCTAAGACAACCTGCTGTAGACGAGCTTACATGGCTTTTTATCCCACCTTCTCCCTCCCCTTGGACCCCTCCTTCTTCTTGCTCTTTACCCTACCTTCTCCCTCCCCCTGAACCCCTCCTTCTTCTTATCCTCACTCTCGGGCCCTGTGTAATTAATAAGATTACACAATTCATTCACCAACAGCTTGAGGCAATTAAACTTCATCAGGTCAAGGCACCACAGGTTTGCGACTCAAAGACAATGGCTTTTCCACTTACTGGCTATCCACCTAACATCCCTCCCCCGCCCTCCATCGAACCAACGACGGGTAAGATCTCAGACAGGCTGAGACAACCTAAGACAGGGTGTGGAGTGGTCAACGGGCTAGAGGCATGGTGCTCAGAGATGGGTAAGATTCCCAGAGGGGAACAACCTAGGACAGAGGCTATGCCATCCACCGTTCTTACAAAAACAAAAGGGGGAGATGTTGGGCCCTGCCCGGTGTGAAGCCGAGTGGTTAGCCCAGCCAATCTTGGCCTACTCCCGGTGAGGCCTAGTCGAGCTTCCAGAGCCTAAGTAGAGTTTTGTGACCTGCCCTTGACTCAGCACCTAAGCTGAAACTGCCTCCACCCAGCTGCTGCTGACGTGATGAAGTACTATTGGCCTTTATACCTTTCTCTCATCCCCTCTTCCCGCCCCCTTCCTCAAAATATATAAATATCTCCCCTGACAATAAACGGAGAGATTTCCACCTTAGACGTTTCTCCCGGCTCAATGTGGTTTTTCTCCCCGGTGTTTTGGGGGGGAGGGGTTTGAGTCACCGATACCCGCCTTCTCGCTCAGCCTCAAGAGAAGCGGCTGGCCCGGTTCTCTCTCTTCTGCTCTACCTGCCGGTGGTGGAGGGAAAAAAACCCCGGCAGTAGATATCAACAGGCTCCATTATACAAACCAGAAAACATTCTCACCAACTTGCTTAACACCATGCAATTAATTAATTTATTAATCTGTATAGAACTACCTCCAAAGAGAAAGTGAGGTGGCTTACAAAAAAATTTTTTTTTAATTCAGAGTCACTGAAACACAAGGACAAGAACATTGGAATAAAGGAGTAAGGGTCCATAGAGGATGCCAGTAGAGTTTCCAACCAAGGTTTCTGACCCCTCCTCTCGCTCCCTTTCATCTTTATTAGGCTGCCATGGAAACTCTGTGATCCACTGAGTGATGACTGACAGTTTTGTTGACATTCAAACAATAAAAATAAATACACAATGCCAGCCAAAGCAGTAATTTTGACTGCATACAGCAAGTTGCCCAGCACCTATTGAAATAATATTCCATGAAACATAAGCACTGAAACATCTAATCCAAACATGAAGTCCTGTAATTATCCTACTTGGACTAGAAACAACCAATCAATAGACAGAGGCGAGTTGAAATGAGCAGAGTCCACAAAGAAAATTGGTCCATGAAATGTCACAGGCCTGAGATTGTTTTTCAGAGTTGCATAGAAGTCATAAAAGAGGTGGCTGTGTCTGAGGTAAAATAATTCACTTGTGATCACAAAACATTTTACAGATGTCCACCTGTTCCTGTATTTTGATGAGAGTTTACACAATGACATGGCTTTATTTGTTTTTTTTTTTCCTAGACACATTTGACACACATTAACTGCATAAAGCTTCTGATTTAGTTTGTTTTTGCAATATCTTTATGTGTGCCAAAAGTACTTTCCTCTGCTTGCCACCTCAAAAGAACAGTATTTGATAAATCCTCTTCCCTTTGCATGTCACATATTCTCTCAAGTGTTCTCATAGTATCAACAGTCACCATGAGATAACACCTAAGTGTTATTTGTCATTTACTTTCTTTTCATAAACCATAGGTAAATCTTTTCATGTCTATTGCCAACTGTTTCCAGTCATCACCTTCATCAAATCTGCCCTTTCTATTTTATTCCTATTTGGGTTAATAGCTTTTACCAGCTAAATGCCAAAGGTCAAGTCACCTGTCTCATTTGAGACACCCAATGTCCCTTTGAGCACTATTGCACAAATTTGTTCTACCTGGAAGCACTTTATGCCTATCTATGCACTGAATGCTGCTACATATAATGGTCCTACTTCCCTTCCCAATAAAATCAGCCAACACTTCATAATTATTTTACTTATAAGATCAATCAAATCTTATAGATCTTCTTTTAGCCACTTCCATTCCAATGGCTGTAAAGAAGGCCATTAGATATTTGTCCTGTGCTATTTATCTCTTTGCATAGTGCATAGCATTTTCTGAAGTTTCATAGATTTATGGAAGAGAATGATGCATATTTTATTGCCTTCTCTTCTTGATGAATTAATGATGTTTCATTAAGCATTATAATGTTATCAACATCAATTGCTCACATTATTAAGATGGAACACTGTCCTAATAGGGTGTGATCACCACATGGGAGGGTGGTGATAATTATGTTGAAGGGACTTGAAGACATAATCAATACCAAATAATAGGAAGAATTGGAAATTCATCCTGAAGAAGATTCTGACTTAATTCCTGGAACTAATATATTTAAATATTTCCCCTAAAGGAACCCCGGGATCACCTGGAATTTTCCTACTTCATGAAAACATAATGGTTTTTCCTTACTAGGAAATAAATATAGAATGTTCCACACTTTGCTACCTTTTAGCTTGCACTTCACAGATAGGAAACCCACCAATCTACAGTGCAGAGTCCCCTGAGAAGCTTTTCTTAGAAATGAGCTCACATAGACATTTACCAGTTTGCTGAAATAATGGTCAATTTGAATGGTAGGATCTGTATTTTCAGTATCACTTCCCTAAGGTTAGTAATAAATACTCTAGTTTTCTTGAGTCGAGGACCCTGACATACTACATACTTGACATGAGTTATCCACTTGTCTGTATTATTTTCAAAATGTGAGATTTTAAAAAATTATATCTTGCGGGCTGGAGAGATGGCTTAGTGGTTAAGCGCTTGCCTTTGAAGTCTAAGGACCCTGGTTCAAGGCTCGTTTCCCCAGGACCCACATAAACCAGATGCACGAGGTGGCACATGCATCTGGAGTTCATCTGCAGTGGCTGGAGGCCCTGGCGTGCCCATTCTGTCTCTCTCTCTGTGTCTCTCTCCTTCCCTGCCTGTTTCTGTATCTCTCTCACAAATAAATGAATAAAATAAATTAGAAAAAAAATTATATCCTGCATTATTTATATTTTGCTTTATTTTCTTTTATTTTATTTGAGAGAGAGAGAGAAAGAGGCAGATATGTAGAGAGATTGGGCACACCAGAGCCTTCAGCCACTGCAAATAAATTCCAGATGCATGTGCTACTTTGTGAATTTGGCTTACATGAGGAATGAAACCTGGACCCTTAGGCTTTACAGGCAAGCACCTTAACCACTGAACAATCTCTACAGCCCACATGATTTATTTTTAATCAACATTTTTTATCACAGCACCAATGACAGTGATAACAAATCAGAAAATTTCTGTGTGTATTACCAGTAATTACTTCGCATACTCAAGAGGACACACATGGTTCTATTGCATCCCATCCCATGCCTACATATTAGTTCCAGAAAGTATTTCTTTTACTAAAATCCTACTTTGACTATAACCCTGTTGATCTAAAGGACATCCTTTAAAGTCAGAATCATCCACTATTAAATTATCCTACCATTAAGGTTCAAGTCTGAAAAATAAATCATGTTTCCTATCATTTATACTAATAGCACTGTCTTAATAATAAAGTGACAGATTTCACAATTCTTACAATGTATTCAAATCTTTCTTTTAGGAAAAATAATAATAGCCCCAGTAGTTCTTTAAAAAGGAAATGAATGGCCGGGCATGGTGGCACATGCCTTTAATTCCAGCACTTGGGAAGCAGAGGTAAGATGATTGCCATGAGTTCGAGGCCACCCTGAGACTACATAAAGAAATCCAGGTCAGCCTAATCTACAGTGAGACCCTACCTTGGGGGAAAAAAAAGAAAGAAAGAAATGACATCAATGAAACGGTGTTGACAAGAATGCTGGCAGTGAACACGGTTTGAGATACAGGGTGATGAATGGCCCTTTGTGGTAGTGTTTGTCTATCATTTCTCCTTCCCATCATGGCCCTGAAAAGCAAAGATACTCCACAGTTTCCACCATGTCTGCCAAGACCCTTTCAAGGTATCTGGCTTTGAAGTGAATTTAGGGAAAAAGAGTGAGAAAAACTGATTGCAGATTAAGAGTTTTATTGGCAGCTTGAGGAATTGATTTCTATTCTCTCTCTCCATATATATATATATGGCTAGACTTTGGTGGCATCATGTGTTGGTACCATGATATCCTTTCCTCCCTGCCCCCATTCCACTGAGGCCTTCCTCAGTGGTATTGCTATTATTCACCATGGGGTTGTGTGTTATGAGTTGTGAGAACAGCAGTCATTCATTGTGTGTAGTGCCTCTGGATATTACCTCCCACAAAGTGGTTCTTACAATCCTTCCACTCTCCCTCTCCTGCAAAATTTTCTAACCTGATGAGAGCTAAACACTAAAGTAGACTTAAAATATACTCACCAAGGCTCAGGGAATAACCCCTTTAAGGTAGTTTGCAAAGCAATATTCTCCTTTTTCAATACCCTGTTCTTTTCATAAAACATAGGAATACAGTATGAAGACTTAAATAATTTATATATTTGATAGTCTTTTATAAAATCAAACTAGATCTACTTATAAAAACAAAATCTTGAACTGGGCATGGTGGCACACACCTTTAATCCCTGCACTCTACAGGCAGAGGTATGAAGATTACAGCAAGTTTGAGGCCACCCTGAAAATACATAATGAATTCCAGGTCAGGCTGGGCTAGAGAGAGACCTTACCTTGAAAAAAAAAAAAAAAACAAAAATCCCTGGGAACTGTAAATGTGGAATATCACCATGATTGTGGAAATCTCTACTGAGCAATGCTCTCTAGACAGCCAGGCCTTACAATGTTATAAATTTGTAATTAATCAGTCAACATTAAAAAAATAAAATAAAGCTGGGCGTGGTGGCTTACACCTTTAATCCCAGCATTCGGGAGGCAGAGGTAGGAGGATCGCCATGAGTTCAAGGCCACCCTGAGACTACATAGTTAATTCCAGATCAGCCTGGGCCAGAGTGAGACCCTACCTCGAAAAACCAAAAATAATAATAATAATAATAATAATAATAATAATAAAATCATTGAACATGGTGGTGTACACCTTTAATCATAAAGGGTTAGGAGGATTGCTGTGCGTTTAAGGCCAATTTGAGACTAAATAGTGAATTTCAAGTCAGCCTGGGCTATAGCAAGACCCTACCTCAAAAAAATAAAATTAATAAAATCTTAACTTTACCACTATGCTTATAATTAAATGTCAATATGCTTTAAAATGATTAATTTGGCCCTATGTTATTTACTCATTTGTGACCTATATTGTTAATAAATCCACCTGATAAAACGTTCCTGGAGTTTTTATGAAGAAATAGGTTAACTTGTTCTTGAAAAAAAGGTACTGTGGATATATCATGAATTAATAGGAGCCTGAAAGCTCCAGAAAATGGTATTAAAGACAAGAAATATTAATTATCCTGATACAATTAATGAATATTGTATAAATGTACTGAAATAGCACAAAGTACACGAGAAATGGTTATATTAATCAAAAATTATTTACAAAGTCTTTATAAAGATGGAAATGTTTACTTCCCTGATTTGATCATTACACACTGTACACTCACTGATTTATGACACTGTATTCCATAATTTTTTACAATTAAAATAATTTGAAAACTTGAAAATCAGTAGAGACAGATGGCAACTGTGCTAATTGAACAGATGAGCAACAAATTCCTAAAAGCACTTCTAGTATTGGTCTTTGTGTCTTAGAGCTGATTTGAGAGAGAGAGATCTCATTAGTTCTTTTAGGGATAAAAGTGGAAAATATTTGTTTACATAGTTAAGAAATAGCTTTGTTTCCTACAACCACAAAGCCAGAAGAACATTTTATGATATGTATAACCCAATGGCACTGTATGAAAATTTTAAGTGAATTTTTGATTTTATATTAGACATGTTAAATTCAAATGATTAATTAATCTTGCCTTTCCAAACCAATCCATTTCCATACAAGCCAATATTCATCTCCTCATCAAAATCTGAGCCGAAAATACAGACAGCACATTTTATTTCATAGCAGATGAAAAACAGGATAGTGAAAGCATGCACACAAAGACTTACCAAGTTGTACAAGTGTCCCTCACTGTTCATTGCCAAATACAGCTTGGTTTGAACTCCTTGAATATCCACCACTTGAAGACCCACAGGGATGAGGTTAAACAGAGGTGAAAATTCATAGAAAGTGAAAAGGTTACACTTCTTGATTTCATAGTTTTCCAATGTGTTCAACAGGAGTATCTGGCTCCCTAAAGGTAGTATGGACTGGACAAGTATATACATAGACATGTAGCCACATAAAAACTAAAGCCTCATTGTACTTTCTAGTGTACTTGACTCATGGTTTCCATTACAGTCATTTAACTGGGGCTATAAGTACATATTCTCAAACACTCCAGGTAGAATGGGAGACCCTAGACTCAGTACCTTAGTTTCTAGAATCAGAATGAGGAATATTGATGCTTCTTGGGTGATCTGCCACCAGGAACTGTTTTGCACATTAAATACTATCATCCTTTATAAAACTAGGCTATCTTAAATAATTTTTTCTTAAATTTATTTATGAGAGAGAGAGAGAGAGAGAAAGAAAGAGAATGGGCATGTCAGGGTCTTCAGCTGCAGCAAACGAACTCCACATGCATGTGGCACCTTCTGCATCTGGCTTCCAGGGGTACTAGGGAATAGATCCTCAGACCTTTGGCTTTGTAGGCAAGTACCTTAACCACTAAGCCATCTCTCTGGTCAAAAACTAAGCTTTTAAACTTCTTCCCTAGGTATTTGTCCAAATTTACGCAGCCAAGGTCAGATATATCTGTCAGTTGGGAAGTGATTCCTATACTCTTAGAAGTGACATTATTAGTACAATATCTTCATTTAAATAATCTGTATAATTTCCAATCTACACCCCTCCAAACATATCTAGACCTTGTAATAAAAAGTCATATTCTCAGCTGGGTGTGGTGATGCACTCCTTTGATCCCTGCACTGGGGAGGCAGAGGTAGGAGGATCGCTTTGAGTTCGAGGCCACTCTGAAAATACAGAGTGAATTCCAAATCAGCCTGGATCAGAGTGAGACCCTACCTAGAAAAACCAAAATGGGATCGCTCGTTTCCATGCATATATATTCTCTGCAGTAGATAGGATAATAGGGATGAAAAATATTAATGAGGAAGGAAGTACTCCTTGCTGAGCCTACAGTGTATCTTTCCCTTAAAATCAGGGTACTTACTAAAGAGGAGCTAGGACATACTGTATGGTTCAAAGAACAAGTGTTCCCACTACAAGCCACTGGTGGCTCTTTATTCAATACTTGTCATATTAACAGCTGTGCCTTTCTGTTACATGAGATAAAGGAAAATAATTGCACATATTTCAAACAAGGATTCTATGTTGTATCTGACAATGCAATGCACAGGAAATAAGTATAATATCTTGAGTTCATTGTATATATGTCATATTTTTTGAAGATGCCTTCCTTGCTCACAACAGGTGCTCAAAACATTCATAGACTGATAGAAAACTGTACAATAAAACATGATAACTGTTTTTGAGAAGTAATAAATCACAATCCCATTATATAAGCCCATCATTTAAAAAATCTGAAAGCTGGGCTGGAGAGATGGCTTAGTGATTAAGGCGCCTGCCTGCTAAGCCTAAGAACGCTGATTCCAATCTCCAGTGGTTCCAATCTCCAGGTCCCACTTTTAGCCAGATGCAAAGTGACTCAAGGGCGCAATGCCGCACTTGCCCACAAGGGGGTGCACACAACTGTATTTCATTCACAGCAGCTGAGAGACTGCTGGCGCACCCATCTCTATCTGTCTCCCTCTCCCTCTCCCTCTCTCTCTCTCTCTGTCTCTCTCCAAAAATAAATAAAATAATAATTTTTTTTAAATCTGAAAGCTTAAAACGAAATTTTTCTTATGGTTTTGTTTAAAGGTCATATTACTATGGATTACTTGACAACTCTAAAACAAATGTAGGTCTGAAACCAGGTTTGGTCATAGTAATATCTAATGGAAAATAATGATAAATGAAATTCAGAATTATTTCTAGAACTTCATTATTTTACAATATTCTAAACCTTCTTTGTTGTCATTTTGGAATATTTTTAAAATTATTTGAGAGTAGAGAGAAAGAAAGAATGTGTGCATGGGCATACCAGGGTCTCTCGCTCTACAAATAAACTTCAGATATATGTGTCACTATGTGCATTTGGCTTTACCTGGGCATTGGGGAACCAAACTTAGGCCAACAAGCTTTACGTGCAAGGGCCTTTAACCACTGAGTCATCTCCAACTCTTCTTACTTATTTTTTTTTCCAAGGTAGGGTCTGACTCTAGCACAGGCTGACCAGGAAATCACTATGCATTCTCAGGGTGGCCTCGAAATCATGGCAATCCTCCTACCTCTGCCTCCCGAGTGGTGGGTTTAAAGGCATGGGCCACCATGCCTGGTCCTCTTCTTAGTTATCTTAAAGCAACTTTTAACAGAAGAGTTAAGGATATGCTTTGTGTCTCTGTGCCTGTCCCAGGGCAGTTGCACTATAGCAAGCCCATTACAGTGATAGAGGCAAGAAAGCCATCGCCTTCGCATGCACACTGGCTAGGCGGCCTCATCCACACAAGCTGGGCTTCAAACTCTCCTGACATGCCCGCCCCAACCCCTCTACCATCCTCCAATCTAAGGGGGGAAATGTCAAAAGACAAAAGCCCCTTCCCACCTCATCTCCTTCTGTGCCTCTTCTTGGAGCCAAAGAGTTTAACTTTTTTTTGTCACAGCTGGTCTTGCCTTTGCTCGGGCTGGGGACACACTGTGTGCTCACGGGCTTGTCTCTTCTGATGGAGGAGCTAGCGGGGACAGCTGCCGCCATGGCCACAACACCCACACCACCCCTTCTTTTAGGGTCCCTCAGTGGGTTCGCCTGGGGCCCCTCCTCTGCGCTGCCACTCGCCTGGGCTCTTCTTGGCCTGTGCTGTGCCCGGGCTTCTGCGTGCTCAGGTTTCCATGAGGAGGGTGGTGGTCTGTCGCCTATGGGCAGCTGGGTCTGAACTGACACCACAGCCCCGGGCAGGGATAGCAGGCTACACTGACTGGCTGGTGGAGGAGACCATGCTGACCTCAGGTGTGCTCTTGGCCCTGAGCCCCAAGGACACTGTGCAAGTCCAATCCTCTCTGGTTGGTGTTGCAAGGCATCCCCTACCCTGTGCGGCGTGGAGAGTGCCTGAGGAGGGAGCCAGGGGAGTGAGAGCGCGGGCACGGGGGCGGTCCCTCTGGAGAGAGGCCACGGGCATGGGCGGGGCGGGGGGAGGAGGCAGCACCAGGGAGCACGCTCCGGCCCTGGCCCCATCACAGTCCTCTTCCACTAGTCCTGCAACTTCTAGGCCTGATGATCACAAAAGTTGGCCAGTGCCAGCTTTCAGGCAGTGATCAAACAGGTAACATCCTCACATCCTCCCCGTTGCTGTTCCTGCTGCTCTGTGTGAGGCCCAGTCACAGGACAGGAATTCCATCTCCACAGGCCCCCTCCCTCCTCCCTCCCTAAGAGCACAACAGCCTCAGGGCGGCCCTCTCCCTGGAAGGTCAGTCCCCTCCTTCAGGGAGCCCAGCTACTGATTGTCTCTAGCGGGCCTCTCCCACCCAACCCATCCCCCAAATGCCCCAAGGGTCTCTCAGCCTAACACCTGTAGAGGCCTAAGGTCCTGCCCTGGTGCCCAAAGCTGGTGCCCTCGCTTGCCCCTCTTGACAGAGCTTTGGCAGTGAACATTGATGGAGGAAGAGACCTGGGATGAGGGAGTTGCATTCAAGGAGCTGGGCTTGGCTCCACTTTTGGGAAGGGGAGGAGTGGGATTGGGTTCTTCCCTGAGTGTCTGGCTCTTAACTGGCCAATGGGAGCCTGGGCTGGAGCCCTTGGAAGTTCATCAGACCCCTGCCCCAGCCTGAGTGACATGAAGCCCCCACCCACTGAGGTATTTTGCATAGCGACACTTGTTGCCAGCCAATCAGAAGAGGCGACAGACAGGCTCAGCCCCAGCTACGGGGTCAGGGACAGCCACTACAGAGCTGAACACCATGCTGCCACCCAGTGGTTTTTGCTGACTTGTCATATCATGCCAATTTGTGTGAGCCAAACCCCCTTTTCTCTCTAGGCCCCCTCATCTCTAGCAGGTTGGGTTTGGGAATCCACACAGTGAGCTTGAGGAGTTTGCCATAGGCAGTATTTGGGAAATACATAGCCCAGTCTCTTTTAGCTCTAGCCCATCTCCAATGTTTTGATTTCTTTTACTGGATCCTCAGGAAAGCACTTTCTCTTCCAAGTCGGACCTGGAAATCACTATGCATTCTCACTGTGGCATCAAACTCATGGCAATCCTCCTACCTCTGCCTCCCGAGTGCTGGGATTAAAGGTGCACACCACCATGCCTGGCCCTCTTCTCAGTTTTCTTAAAGCAACCTTTAACAGAAGAGTTAAGATAATGAGGCAGAGGGAGAAAGTGAAGACAGATTGAGATTTTTCTTGTGTTTTTTTTTTTTTTTTTTTTTTGCGTTCTTTTCTAACCACTCTCTGAGTTTTATTTTAATAAAAAATAAAATTCTTGTCGGGCGTGGTGGCGCATGCCTTTAATCCCAGCACTCGGGAGGCAGAAGTAGGAGGATCGCTGTGAGTTCGAGGCCACCCTGAGAATACAGAGTGAATTCCAGGTCAGCCTGGACTAGAGTGAAACCCTACCTCGAAAAACCAAATAAATAAATAAATAAATTAATTAATTAATTAATTAAATTAAATTAAATTCTTAAATTCCAACAGCTTGAAAGAGGTAGGAGAAAGAAAAGCAAAAAACATCAGCCATCTATATATGGCCTTATCTACTCCTGAATAATGGTATGAATTAAGTAGCAGAACGTGTATTTTTCCTTATGAACTCCAAATTTCTGTGAAGCCTGATTAAAAAACACATATGCACAGCACTCGGGAGGCAGAGGTAGGAGGATTGCCATGAGTTCAAGGTCACCCTGAGATTGCATATTTAATTCCAGGTCAGCCTGGGCCAGAGTGAGACCCTACCTCAAAAAAAAAAAAAAAAAAAAAAAAAAAAAAAACATGCAAAACAAACAAACAAATGAAAATCCCTAAAACCTAGAGATAGCACTAAATGTGATATGACTGGTCATCCATATTAGTCCAATATTTGTTTCAGACATTCAAGATAGAATCAGTATTTCATAAAACCTGTCCAAGCTGTGTCAAGAGGTTAGTCTTGTAGATAAAAATAATGAATAATGGGCTAGGGAAATGGCTTAGTGGTTAAGGCATTTGCCTGCGAAGCCTAAGGACCCAGGTTCAATTCCCCAGGACCCATGTAAGCCACAAAGGGACGCATGCATCTGGAGTTCATTTGTAGTGGCTGGAGGCCCTGGTGTGCCCATTCTTTCTTTCTCTCTTCCTCTTCCTCTCTCTCAAATAAATAAATAAATAAATAATATTTTTTAAATGAATAAATTATATCAGAGAAAAACTTAGAGAAAACCATTATCTTTCTGCATGCTTTGTTGTTTTAGTTTATCTGTTTTATTTTGAGACAAGGTCTTGCTTCTTTCTTTGACTGGAGTGATACTTGCTATGTAGCTCAGACTGGCCTTGCTGAACTATGGGCAGTCTCCGTGCCTCATCCTCCATAGTGTAGGATTACAAACATCTATCACCTTGGTCAGCATAGCTTTGGTTTCTCTAATTCTGGACTATTTCTTCACAGATTGAAGAGCAGGATGAAAAAAAATTCAGGGAGAAAGCAATTACTTGCATTTGTGTTTTTAAAGCATATTTAATAAATACTAAAAAATTCTTCAATTTCAATCATACTTTTGAAGTTGTTAATGAATGAATTTCCTTATTACTTATTCTCTTTGTGTCTAATGAAAAAAGATGCTTTCTACATTAAAAGGACCATTTTCTCAGAACTGTGCATCTAGTTGGCCTGCAGTGTTTGCTGTATTCTACTCTATAGCCACACTTCTTCATCACTTAAGATAGAGTTATTTCTCTAACAGGGTAATTAATAAAGATATTATTTTAAAGAAAATTAGAGAATTGACATATATAGCTGGTAATATTATTACAGATATGAAAGAAAGGGAAACTTATCCATTTAAAATAGCCTTCATTGTACCCAAAGCAGATACAATAAACCGTCACTATGAAATGCCTATCATTTGTTTTCTTTTCAAAAAAATAAATAATAGAGCTGGGTGTGGTGGTGCTTGCCTTTAATCCTAGCACTCAGGAGGCAGAGGTAGGAGGATCACTGTGAGTTCAAGGCCACCCTGAGACTACAGAGTGAATTCCAGGTCAGCTTGGACTAGTGTGAGTGAGACCCTACCTGGAAAAACCAAAATAAATGAATGAATAAATAAATAAATAAATTATAAGTTCTAATTTGCACATTAGGAAGTTTTATTGGACTGACGCTATTATAATAAATCTAGGTAACATAAGCTTAAATGTACAACATCAAACATGTTTTTAGAAATGGATATATTTGGGAAACTATGAAATCATTTGTTATCATGTTCTTGCTTACCATTTCAAGTTAAAATAACAGAAAAACAATTATATTGAATTCAATGAGAAAGTCATAGAAAAAGAAAAATTGAAAAAAATAAAAGTGTAATACAAGTAATGCAAATTAATGAACTGCTATACAAATGAGTGACAGTTGAAAAACACAACCTAAAATCCTACTCCACTCATTTAATTAATGAGTTAAAATGAATGCCAAAACTTGTTTGGCTTGAGGGAGTAAATATATAAATTTGAATGGCTATACTTTCATATTGATAGATTAATCAAGCATTCTGTTTTTGTAATAGTTTCTGTACTACATACCCTAAATGGGGAAGTGAAGTTAGCCCCTCAACTTCCCCTCTCTCTTAACATCAAGCCTAGAGTCAAGCACCACTCATCTGGTATTTCTTTTGATAATTTCCATGTGCATGAATCGAGTTATCATAATATGTACCTTTGATTGACTTACCATTCTGTGCATTGCTCTGACTAAACACAGATTATCATCATCAGGCTATGTTCTTTAATAGTTTTCCTATGTCATTAGTACACAGAAATGTCATGCATTTTCAGTGGGAGTTATAAGGCAATGAAAGGCAGAAGCTATGCATAGGTAGGAATGGAATAATTAAACCTATGTTTAAAGATCCATAGTAACAAATGGAGCCTAGGTTTTGGTGAGTACATGTGTGTATTGTATATCTCCTAAAATGATTATATACAGTGTTATCTTGATGTGTTTAGCATAGCATACTTAGTAAGACACACAGCACAATGAACCCTCAATTCTTTTTATACTTTTCCTTTCCAGGAAAGATAAATGAACACCAGATCAAAATCCATATATACTTTTTGTATTTGGAACTAGACATTAAAAGTAGACAGGGCAAAACTTGACCAGGTGGGGCTCATTGGTAGCTTACCATGATCTTCCCTTTCATAGTGCCCATTGTTCCCAAGAAAACAGAGCAATATACTTCCATTAATGCCTTCCCCAAACATCACTTTGTAATATAATTTGAGGAATGTTTTATTATTAATCACTATGTACTAATGTTGATTATTTAATTCTAGTAAAATATATTCCTTCATTTGGATTGCTGTTTTAAATAGAATGTATGTATAGAGCTGGAGAGATGAGATGGCTGAGCAGTGAAGGCCCTTACCTGCAAAGCCAAAGGACCCAGGTTCAATACCCCAGGACCCACATAAACCAGGTGCACAAGGTGGTGCATGCATCTGGAATTCATATGCAGTGGCTGGAGGCCCTGGCAAGCCCATTCTCTTTCTCTCATTCTATCTGCCTATTTCTCTCTCTCCCTCTCTTGAGTCAATAAATAAATAAAAATAAAATATAGAATCGTATGCATGAAAGGGCAACTGGGATTCATTATGTAACTTTAATATCAACACAATCATACAGGAGTTTGCAAAAACTGAAAAATCATCTGACAGAGGGTCTTTAATCTTAGGAACCAAGAGCTTTGGAAGAATCATGGAAGATGACTTCCTCTTCTTAGCCTAGGAAGCATTCTTAAAATGGGTAAAGCTCTTCAGTCCTTAATATCAAAAGCCTTGTCTATGACTTAGCTATCTCTAGCTATGTAGTTCTGAAAGTAGTCTTTAGTGCTCAGATCTACTTTCCTCCATTTTTCCCCTCAGGCAACAATGGGGGTGTAGCAGACACCTTCAGGTTCACTGAGAAGAAGCTGGCCTGCCTTCCTAGGACCAAACACAGAGAGTGGCAATGATGTCTGCTCAGCTCCCCTCCTGCAATTTCCAAGGTACACACTTGACTGCTTGTCCCCGTGTCCCGGTCACGCCTTCCCAAAGCCCGGGAAGCACTCAGGCACACACACACACACACACACACACACACACACACACACTATATGTCTGACGCTCAGGGGATACATCCAGGATAGGATATACTTTGGGTCTCTGCGCCTGTCCCAGGGCAATTGCACTGTACCAAGCACATAACAGTGACAGAGGCAAGAAAGCCATTGCCTTTGCATGCATGTGCACCATGCATCCCCACAAGCTGGGCTTCAAACTCCCCTGATGTTCCCACCCCAACCCCTCCACCATCCTCAAATCTAAGGGGGGACATGTCAAAAGGCAAAAGCCCCACCTGGTCTCCTTCTGTGCCTCTTCTTGGAGCCAAAGAGTTGGACCCGGGAAAAGATGTTTAACTTGTTTTTCTTGCTGTTGTTTTTGTTTTTTGTTTTTTCATTTTTTGAGGTAGGGTTTTACTCTAGTCCAGGCTGACCTGGAATTGACTCTGTCTTCTCAGGGTGGCCTTGATCTCATGGTGATCCTCCTACCTCTGCCTCCAGAGTGCTGGGATTAAAGGTATGTGCCACCACTCCTGGCTAGTGGCTTTTCTTTTCGTTTCTTTGTTTCTTTTTTCTTTTTTTGTTTTTTAAGATAGGGTCTCTCTCTAGCCCAGGCTGACATGGAGTCCACTCTCTAGTCTCAGGGTGGCCTTGAACTCATGGTGATCCTCCTACCCCTGCCTCCCATGGGCTGAGATTAAAGGTAGATGTGTGCCACCACACATGGCTTTCCATATAGTTTTCACTTGGAGTTTATAAATAAAACTTCAACCCAAGGAAGTACCTCAAAAAATATCTATATTTGTTTTTGTCTAGCCCAGGCTGACCTGTAATTCACTCTGTAGTCTCAGGGTGTCCTCGAAGTCATGGTGATCCTCCTACCTCTGTCTCCTGAGTGCTGGGATTAAAGGCGTGTGTGCCACCATGACCAGCTAGGCTTAGTGGCTTTTCACCTGATCCTCAGCTCCACTTCCTCGATGCCATCTTCAGCTTCTCCCAAATTGACATGTTTATAGTCCTTCCAGCCTTAAGTCATATTCCCAGCCTATCGTCCCTGCAGAAAAGGTGCCATGCCCACTTCTCTCTCACCTCTGCCTGCCTGTCTGTCTCTCACCTCTGACTCTGTCTGTCTCTCACCCGTGCCTCTGTCTGTCTCTCACCTCTGACTCTGTCTGTCTCTCACCCCGACTTCTGTTTGACTATCTCTTGCCTCGGCCTCTCTGTCTCTCTCTCACCCTGGCCTGTGTCTGTCTGTCTGTCTGTCTGTCGGTCTGTCTGTCTGTATCTCAGCCCGGCCTCTGACTGTCTCTCAGCCAGCCCGGCCTCGTTCTCTCTGTCTGTCTCTCAGCCAGCCCAGCCTCTGTCTGTCTGTCTGCTCTCAGCCCTGCCTCTGTCTGTATGTCTGTCTCTCACCTCTGCCTCTGTGTGTCTGTCTCTCACCTCGGCCTCTGTCTGCCTGTCTCTCACCTTGGCCTC
Organism: Orientallactaga sibirica; assembly: GCA_036365145.1. Lineage (NCBI taxonomy): Eukaryota > Metazoa > Chordata > Mammalia > Rodentia > Dipodidae > Orientallactaga > Orientallactaga sibirica. Next base: position 31,552 of record JAEOAD010001522.1, on the reverse strand, counting down.
TGTCTGTCTGTCTGTCTGTCTGTCTCCCACCTCAGCCTCTGTCTGTCTCTCAGCCCAGCCTCTGTCTGTCTGTCTGTCACTCAGCCCAGCCTGTCTGTCTGTCTCTCACTTCGGTCTCTGTCTGTCTGTCTCTCTCTCCCCTCAGCCTCTGTCTGTCTGTCTCTCAGCCTGGCCTCTGTCATTCTCTCATTTCGGCCTCTGTCTGCCTGTCTCTCAGCCCAGCCTCTGTCTATATCTCAGCCAGCCCAGACGCTGTCTGTCTCTCAGACCAGCCTCTGTCTGTCTCTCACCTCAGCCTCTGTCTGTCTGTCTCTCAGCCTGACCTCTGTCTGTCTGTCTCTCACCTCAGCCTCTGTCTGTCTCTCATCCTGGCCTCTGTTTGTCTTTCTCTCACCTCGGCCTCTGTGTGTCTGTCTTTCACCCGGCCTCTGTCTGTCTGTCTGTCTTTCAGCACGGCCTCTGTCTGTCTGTCTCTCACCTCAGCCTCTGTCTGTCTATCTCTCAGCCCGGCCTCTGTCTGTTTCTCAGCCAGCCCAGCCACTGTCTGTCTGTCTGTCTCTGAACCCCACCTCTATCTGTATGTCTGTCTCTCACCTCTGCCTCTGTGTGTCTGTCTCTCACCTTGGCCTCTGTCTGTCTGTCTCTCAGCCCGGCATCTGTCTGCCTGTCTCTCACCTTGGCCTCTGCTGTCTGTCTCTCAGACTGCCCTCTGTCTGTCTGTCTGTCTATCTCTCACCTCGGATTGTCTGTCTGTCTCTCAGCCTGCCCTCTGTCTGTCTCTCACCTTGGCCTCTGTCTGTCTCTCAGCCAGCCTGGCCTCTGACTGTCTGTCTGTCTCTCTCTCACCTCAGCCTCTGTCTCTCTCACAGCCTGGACTCTGTCTGTCTCTCACCTCAGCCTCTGTCTGTCTATCTCTCACCTCAGCCTCTGTCTGTCTGCCTCTCAGCCTGGCCTCTGTCTCTCACCTCAGCCTCTGTCTGTCTGTCTCTCAACCCGGCCTCTGTTTGTCTGTCTCTCACCTCGGCCTCTGTTTCTCTGTCTCTCATCCAGCCTCGGTCTGTTTGTCTGTCTATCAACTCAGCCTCTGTCTGTCTCTCACCTCAGCCTCTGTCTGTCTCTCAGCCCGGCCTCTGTCTGTCTCTCAGCCAGCATGGCCTCTGTCTATCTGTCTCTCACCCCTGCCTCTGTCTGTCTCTAATCCAGCCAAGCGTCTTTCTGGCTGTCTGTCTCTCAGCCCCACCTCTGTCCATATGTCTGTTTCTGACCTCTTCCTCTGTGTGTCTGTCTCTCACCTCTGCCTCTGTGTGTCTGTATCTCAGCCCGGCCTCTGTCTGTCTGTCTCTCACATCGGGCTCTGTATGTCTGTCTCTCAGCCCAGCCTCTGTCTGTCTGTCTCTCACCTTGGCCTCTCTCTGTCTGTCTGTCTCTCAGTCCGGCCTCTGTCTGTCTCTCAGCCAGCCTGGCATCTGTCTGTCTGTCTGTCTGTCTCTCAACTCAGCCTCTGTCTGTCTGTCTCTCAGCCTTGCCTCTGTCTGTCTCTCACCTCAGGCTCTGTCTGTCTGTCTATTTCTCACCTCAGCCTCTGTCTGTCTCCCTCTCAGCCTGGCCTCAGTCTGTCTCTCACCTTGGCCACTGTCTGTCGGTCTGTCTCTCAACCCAGCCTCTGTTTGTCTGTCTCTCTTCTCGGCCTCTGTTTGTCTGTCTCTCAGCCTGGACTTGGTCTGTCTGTCTCTCAACTCGGCCTCTGTCTGTCTCCCACCGCATCCTCTGTCTGTCTCTCGGCCTGGCCTCTGTCTGTCTCTCAGCCAGCGTGGCCTCTGTCTGTCTGTCTCTCATCCCGGCCTCTGTGTGTCTGTCTCTCACTATGGCCTCTGTCTGTCTGTCTTTCAGCATGGCCTCTGTCTGTCTATCTCTCACCTTGGCCTCTGTTTGTCTGTCTCTCAGCCCAGCCTCTGTCTGTCTCTCAGCCAGCCCTGCCTCTGTCTGTCTGTCTGTCTGTCTCTCACCCCTGCCTCTGTCTGTCTCTCAGCCAGCCCAGCCACTGTCTGTCTGTCTGTCTCTCAACCCCACCTCTGTCTTTATGTCTGTTTCTCACCTCGGCTTCTGTTTGTCTCTCAGCCCGGCCTCTGTCTCTGACCTTGGCCTCTGTCTGTCTCTGACCTTGGCCTCTGTCTGTCTGTCTCTCAGTCCAGCCTCTGTCTGTCTGTCAGCCAGCCTGGCCTCTGTCTGTCTGTCTGTCTGTCTCTCATGTCAGTCTCTGTTTGTCTATCTCTCACCTCAGCCTCTGTCTGTCTGTCTCTCTCTCAACTCAGCCTCTGTCTGTCTGTCTCTCACCTCGGCCTCTGTCTGTCTGTCTCTCACCTCAGCCTCTGTCTGTCTGTCTGTCTTTCAGCACAGCCTCTGTCTGTTTGTCTGTCTCTCACCCCTGCCTCTGTCTGTCTCTCAGCCAGCCAAGCAACTGTCTGCCTGTCTGTCTCTGAGCCCCACCTCTGTCTGTCTGTGTGTCTCTCACCTCTTCCTCTGTGTGTCTGTCTCTCACCTCTGCCTCTGTGTGTCTGTCTCCCACGTTGGCTTCTGTCTGTCTGTCTCTCAGCCTGGCCTCTGTCTGCCTGTCTCTCAGCCCGGCCTCTGTCTGTCTGTCTCTCACCTTGGCCTCTGTCTGTCTCTCATCTTGGCCTCTGTATGTCTGTCTGTCTCTCAGTCCGGCCTCTGTCTATCTCTCAGCCAGACTGGCCTCTGTCTGTCTGTCTGTCTGTCTGTCTGTCTCTCAACTCAGCCTCTGTCTGTCTGTCTCTCAGCCATGCCTCTGTCTGTCTCTCACCTAAGCCTCTGTCTGTCTGTCTATCTCTCACCTCAGCCTCTGTCTGTCTCCCTCTCAGCCTGGCCTCAGTCTGTCTCTCACCTCAGCCTCTGACTGTCTGTCGGTCTCGCAACCCGGCCTCTGTTTGTCTGTCTCTCATCTCGGCCTCTGTTTGTCTGTCTCTCAGCCTGGACTTGGTCTGTCTGTCTGTCTCTCAACTCGGCCTCTGTCTGTCTCCCACCTCATCCTCTGTCTGTTTCTCAACCCAGCCTCTATCTGTCTCTCAGCCAGCGTGGCCTCTGTCTGTCTGTCTCTCACCTCAGCCTCTGTGTGTCTGTCTCTCACTATGGCCTCTGTCTGTCTGTCTGTCCATCTTTCAGCACGGCCTCTGTCTGTCTGTCTCTCACCTCGGCCTCTGTCTGTCTCTCAGCCAGCCCAGCCACTGTCTGTCTGTCTGTCTCTCACCCCACCTCTGTCTTTATGTCTGTCTCTCACCTCGGCATCTGTCTGTCTGTCTCTCAGCCCGGCCTCTGTCTGTCTGTCTGTCTGTCTCTCACCTTGGCCTCTGTCTGACTCTCACCTTGGCCTCTGTCTATCTCTCACCTTGACCTATGTCTGTCTGTCTCTCAGTCCAGCCTCTATCTGTCTCTCAGCCAGCCTGGCCTCTGTCTGTCTGTCTGTCTCTCACCTCAGCCTCTGTCTATCTCTCACCTCAGCCTCTGTCAGATTGCATCTCAGCCTGGCCTTTGTCTGTCTCTCACCTCACCCTCTGTCTGTCTGTCTGTCTGTCTCTCAACCCGGCCTCTGTTTGTCTGTCTCTCACCTCGGCCTCTGTTTGTCTGTCTCTCAGCCCGGCCTCGGTCTGTTTGTCTGTCTCTCAACACAGCCTCTGTTTGTCTCTCACCTCAGCCACTTTCTGTCTCTCAGCCTGGCCTCTGTCTGTCTCTCAACCAGCATGGCCTCTGTCTCTCTGTCTCTCACCCCTGCCTCTGTCTGTCTCTAATCCAGCCCAGCCCCTGTCTATCTGTCTGTCTGTCTCTTACCCGGCCTCTGTTTGTCTGTCTCTCACCTTGGCCTCTGTTTGTCTGTCTCTCACCCCTGCCTCTGTCTGTCTGTCTGTCTCTCACCTCGCCCTCTGTCTGTCTGTCTCTCACCTTGGCCTCTGTCTGTCTGTTTTTCAGCACAGCCTCTGTCTGTCTGTCTGTCTGTCTCTCCCCCCTGCCTCTGTCTGTCTCTCAGCCAGCCCAGCCACTGTCTCTCTGTCTGTCTCTCAGCCCCACCTCTGTCTGTATGTCGGTCTCTCACCTCGGCCTCTGTTTGTCTGTATCTCAGCCTGGCCTCAGTCTGTCTCTCACCTCGGCCTCTGTTTGTCTGTATCTCAGCCTGGCCTCAGTCTGTCTCTCAACCCAGCCTCTGTTTGTCTGTCTCTCATCTCGGCCTCTGTTTGTCTGTCTCTCAGCCTGGACTCGGTCTGTCTGTCTGTCTCTCAACTCGGCCTCTCTCTGTCTCCCACCTCATCCTCCGTCTGTCTCTCAGCCAGCATGGCCTCTGTCTGTCTGTCTCTCACCTCAGCCTCTGTATGTCTGTCTCTCACTATGGCCTCTGTCTGTCTGTCTCTCACTCCAACCTCTGTTTGTCTGTCTCTCACCTCTGCCTCTGTGTGTCTCTCTCTCAGCCCAGCCTCTGTCTGTCTGTCTCTCACCTTGGCATCTGTCTGTCTCTCACCTTGGACTCTGTCTGCCTGTCTGTCTCTCAGTCCGGCTTCTGTCTGTCTCTCAGCCAGTCTGGTCTCTATCTGTCTGTCTGTCTCTCACCTTGGCCTCTGTCTGTCTGTCTATCTCTCACCTCAGCCTCTGTCTGTCTCCCTCTCAGCCTGGCCTCAGTCTGTCTCTCACCTCGGCCTCTGTCTGTCTGTCTGTCTCTCAACCCGGCCTCTGTTTGTCTGTCTCTCATCTCGGCCTATGTTTGTCTGTCTCTCAGCCTGGACTCGGTCTGTCTGTCTGTCTCTCAACTCGGCCTCTCTCTGTCTCCCACTTCATCCTCTGTCTCTCAGCCAGTGTGGCCTCTGTCTGTCTGTCTCTCACCTCAGGCTCTGTTTGTCTGTCTCTCAGCCCAGCCTCTGTCTGTCTCTCAGACAGCCCTGCCTCTGTCTGTCTGTCTCTCACCCCTGCCTCTGTCTGTCTCTCAGCCAGCCCAGCCACTGTCTGTCTGTCTGTCTGTCAGCCCCACCTCTGTCTTTATGTCTGTCTCTCACCTTGGCCTCAGTCTGTCTGTCTCTCATCTCGGCCTCTATATGTCTGTCTCTCACTATGGCCTCTGTCTGTCTGTCTGTATACCTTTCAGCACGGCCTCTGTCTGTCTGTCTCTCACCTCGGACTCTGTTTGTCTGTCTCTCAGCCCAGCATCTGTCTGTCTCTCGGCCAGCCCTGCCTCTGTCTGTCTGTCTCTCAGCCCTGCCTCTGTCTGTCTCTCAGCCAGCCCAGCCACTGTCTGTCTATCTGTCTCTCAGCCCCACCTCTGTCTTTATGTCTGTCTCTCACCTCGGCCTCTATCTGTCTGTCTCTCAGCCCGGCTTCTGTCTGTCTGTCTCTCACCTTGGCCTCTGTCTGTCTGTCTGTCTCTAAGTCCAGCCTCTGTCTGTCTCTCAGTCAGCCTGGCCTCTTTCTGTCTGTCTGTCTGTCTCTCACCTCAGCCTCTGTCTGTCTATCTCTCACCTCAGCCTCTGTCTGTCTGCCTCTCAGCCTGGCCTCTGTCTCTCACCTCGGCCTCTGTTTGTCTGTCTCTCAACCCGGCCTCTGTTTGTCTGTCTCTCAACCCGGCCTCAGTCTGTTTGTCTGTCTCTCAACTCGGCCTCTGTCTGTCTCTCACCTCAGCCTCTGTCTATCTCTCAGCCAGGCCTCTGTCTGTCTCTCAGCCAGCCTGGCCTCTGTCTGTCTGTCTCTCACCCCTGCCTCTGTCTGTCTCTAATCCAGCCTAGCCTCTGTCTGTCTGTCTGTCTCTCACTCTCTCACCTCGGCCTCTGTTTGTCTCTCACCCCTGCCTCTGTCTGTCTGTCTGCCTTTCAGCATGGCCTCTGTCTATCTGTCTGTCTCTCACCCCTGCCTCTGTCTGTCTCTCAGGCAGCCCAGCCACTGTCTGTCTGTTTGTCTCTCACCCCGTCCTCTGTCTGTATGTCTGTCTCTCACCTTGGACTCTATCTGTCTGTCTCTCAGCCTGGCCTCTGTCTGTCTGTCTCTCACCTTGGCCTCTGTCTGTCTCTCAGCCCGGCCTCTGTCTGTCTGTCTGTCTCTCACCTTGGCCTCTGTCTGTCTCTCAGCCGCCTGGCCTCTGTCTGTCTGTCTGTCTGTCTCTCAGTGTTACCTCTGTCTGTCTCTCACCTCAGCCTCTGTCTGTCTGTCTGTCTCTCACCTCAGCCTCTGTCTGTCTGTCTACCTCTCACCTCAGTCTCTGTCTGTCTGCCTGCCAGCCTGGCCTCAGTCTGTCTCTCACCTCGGGCTCTGTCTGTCTGTCTGTCTCTCAACCCGGCCTCTGTTTGTCTGTCTCTCATCTTGGCCTCTGTTTGTCTCTCAGCCTGGACTAGTTCTGTCTTTCTGTCTCTCAACTCGGCCTCTGTCTGTCTCCCACCTCATCCTATGTATGTCTCTCAGCCCAGCCTCTTTCTGTCTCTCAGCCAGTGTGGCCTCTGTCTGTCTGTCTCTCACCTCAGCCTCTGTGTGTCTGTCTCTCACTATGGCCTCTGTCTGTCTGTCTGTCTTTTGGCACGGCCTCTGTCTGTCTGTCTCTCACCTCAGCCTCTGTCTGTCTGTCTCTCAGCCAGCCCATCCACTGTCTGTCTGTCTGTCTCTCAGCCCCACCTCTGTCTTTATGTCTGTCTCTCACCTCAGCCTAAGTCTCTCTGTCTCTCAGCCCGGCCTCTGTCTGTCTGTCTGTCTCTCACCTTGGCCTTTGTCTGTCTGTCTGTCTCCCAGTCCAGCCTCTGTCTGTCAGTCAGCCTGGCCTCTGTCTGTCTGTCTGTCTCTCACCTCGGCCTCTGTCTGTCTCCCACCTCATCCTCTGTCTGTCTCTCAGCCCGGCCCCTTTCTGTCTCTCAGCCAGCCTGGCCTCTGTCTGTCTGTCTCTCACTTCGGCCTCTGTGTGTCTGTCTCTCACCTTGGCCTCTGTCTGTCTGTCTCTCACCTCGGCCTCTGTCTGTCTGTCTGTATCTCAGTCCGGCCTCTGTCTGTCTCTCAGCCAGCCTGGCCTCTGTCTGTCTGTCTGTCTCTCACCTCAGCCTCTGTCTGTCTGTCTCCCAGCCTTGCCTCTGTCTGTCTCTCACCTCAGCCTTTGTCTGTCTGTCTATCTCTCAACTCAGCCTCTGTCTGTCTGTCTGGCTCAGTCTGTCTCTCACCTCAGGCCTCTGTCTGTCTGTCTCAGCCAGCCTCTGTTTGTCTGTCTCTCAGCCTGTCTGTCTGTCTGTCTGTCTCTCAACCCGGCCTCTGTCTGTCTCCCACCTCTGTCTGTCTCTCAGCCTCTGTCTGTCTCTCAGCCAGCGTCTCTGTCTGTCTGTCTCTCACCCCTGCCTCTGTTTGTCCTCATCCAGCCCAGCTTCTGTCTGTCTGTCTCTCTCTCAACCACCCTCTGTTTGTCTGTCTCTCACCTCAGCCTCTGTTTGTCTGTCTCTCACCCAGGCCTCTGTCTGTCTGTCTGTCTCACCTCAGGCCTCTGTCTGTCTGTCTGTCCTCTCTCACCTGGCCTCTGTCTGTGTCTGTCTGTTCTCACAGCCTGGCCTCTGTCTGTCTGTCTCTCAGCCAGCCCTGGACTCTGTCTCTGCTCTCTGTCTGTCTCTCAGCCCAGCCCTGCCTCTGTCTGTCTGTCTCTCACCTTGTCTGTCTGTCTCTCTCTGGCCTCTGTCTGTCTGTCTCTCACCTTGGCCTCTGTCTGTCTCTCAGCCAGCCTCTGTCTGTCTGTCTGTCTCTCTGTCTCTCTGTCTCTCAGCCAGCCTCTGTCTGTCTGTCTCTCAGCCCAGCCTCTGTCTGCCTGTCTCAGCCTCTGTCTCTGTCTGTCTCTCACCTCAGCCTCTGTCTGTCTGTCTCTCTCACCTCAGCCTCTGTCTGTCTGTCTCTCACCCAGCCTCTGTCTGTCTGTCTGTCTCAGCCAGCCTCTGTCTGTCTGTCTGTCTCTCACCTGGACTTGGCCTGTCTGTCTGTCTCTCTGCTCCCACCTCAGCCTCTCTCAGCCCAGCCTCTGTCTGTCTGTGGCCTCTGTCTGTCTGTCTCTCACCTCCCAGCCTCTGTGTGTCTGTCTGTCAGCCTCTGCCTCTGTCCTCTTGTCTGTCTGTCTGTCTCTCAGCCTCAGCCTCTGTCTGTCTGTCTCTCAGCCAGCCCATCTGCCTGTCTGTCTGTCTGTCAGCCCCACCTCTGTCTGTCTCTCACCTCAGCCTAAGTCTCTCTGTCTGTCTGTCTGTCTGTCTGTCACCTTGGCCTTTGTCTGTCTGTCTCTCCCAGTCCAGCCTCTGTCTGTCTCAGCCTGGCCTGGCCTCTGTCTGTCTGTCTGTCTCTCAGCCAGCCTGGCCTCTGTCTGTCAGTTTCTGTCTCTCAGCCAGCCTGGCCTCTGTCTGTCTGTCTCTCACTTCGGCCTCTGTGTGTCTGTCTCTCACCTTGGCCTCTGTCTGTCTGTCTCTCACCTCGGCCTCTGTCTGTCTGTCTGTATCTCAGTCCGGCCTCTGTCTGTCTCTCAGCCAGCCTGGCCTCTGTCTGTCTGTCTGTCTCTCACCTCAGCCTCTGTCTGTCTGTCTCCCAGCCTTGCCTCTGTCTGTCTCTCACCTCAGCCTTTGTCTGTCTGTCTATCTCTCAACTCAGCCTCTGTCTGTCTGCCTCTCAGCCTGGCCTCAGTCTGTCTCTCACCTCGGCCTCTGTCTGTCTGTCTCTCAACCCGGCCTCTGTTTGTCTGTCTCTCAGCCTGGACTCGGTCTGTCTGTCTGTCTCTCAACTCGGCCTCTGTCTGTCTCCCACCTCATCCTCTGTCTGTCTCTCAGCCCGGCCTCTGTCTGTCTCTCAGCCAGCGTGGCCTCTGTCTGTCTGTCTCTCACCCCTGCCTCTGTTTGTCTCTCATCCAGCCCAGCTTCTGTCTGTCTGTCTATCTCTCAACCCATCCTCTCTTTGTCTGTCTCTCACCTCGGCCTCTGTTTGTCTGTCTCTCACCCAGGCCTCTGTCCGTCTGTCTGTCTCTCACCTTGGCCTCTGTCTGTCTCTCACCCCAGCCTCTGTCCGTCTGTCTCTCACCCTGGCCTCTGTCTGTGTGTCGTTCAGCACGGCCTCTGTCTGTCTGTCTCTCACCTGACCCTCTGTATGTCTGTCTCTCAGCCCAGCCTCTGTCTGTCTCTCAGCCAGCCCGGATTCTGTCTGTCTGTCTCTCACCCCTGCCTCTTTCTGTCTCTCAGCCAGCCCAGCCACTATCTCTCTCACACCCCAACCTCTGTCTGTATGTCTGTCTCTCACCTTGGCCTCTGTGTGTCTGTCTCTCACCTCGGCCTCTGTCTGTCTCTCAGCCCGGCCTCTGTCTGTCTGTCTCTCTCTCACCTCGGCCTCTGTCTGTCTCTCTCTCTCACCTCGGCCTCTGTGTGTCTGTCTCTCACCTCGGCCTCTGTCTGTCTGTCTTTCAGCACAGCCTCTATCTGTTTGTCTGTCTCTCACCCCTGCCTCTGTATGTCTCTCAGCCAGCCCAGCCACTGTCTGTCTGTCTGTCTCTCAGCCCCACCTCTGTCTGTCTGTCTGTCTCTCACCTCTTCCTCTGTGTGTCTATCACCTCTGCCTCTGTGGGTATGTCTCCCAGCCAGGCCTCTGTCTGTCTGTCTCCCACGTTGGCTTCTGTCTGTCTGTCTCTGAGCCTGGCCTCTGTCTGTCTGTCTCTCAGCCCGGCCTCTGTCTGTCTGTCTCTCACCTTGGCCTCTGTCTGTCTCTCACCTTGGCCTCTGTCTGTCTGTCTGTCTGTCTCTCAACACAGCCTCTGTCTGTCTGTCTCTCAGTCTTGCCTCTGTCTGTCTCTCACCTCAGGCTCTTTCTGTCTGTCTATCTCTCACCTCAGCCTCTGTCTTTCTCCCTCTCATCCTAGCCTCAGTCTGTCTCTCACCTCGGCCTCTGACTGTCTGTCTGTCTCTCAACCCGGCCTCTGTTTGTTTGTCTCTCATCTCAGCCTCTGTTTGTCTGCCTCTCAGCCTGGACTCGGTCTGTCTGTCTGTCTCGCAACTCGGCCTCTGTCTGTCTCCCACCTCATCCTCTGTCTGTCTCTCAGCCTGGCCTCTGTCTGTCTCTCAGCCAGCGTGGCCTCTATCTGTCTGTATCTCACCTCGGCCTCTGTGTGCCTCTGTCTGTCTCTCAGCCAGCCCAGCCACTGTCTGTCTGTCTCTCACCCCACCTCTGTCTTTATGTCTGTCTCTGACCTCGGTGTCTGTCTGTCTGTCTCTCAGCCCAGCCTCTATCTGTCTGTCTGTCTCTCACCTTGGCCTCTGTCTGACTCTCACCTTGGCCTATGTCTGTCTCTCACCTTGACCTATGTCAGTCTGTCTCTCAGTCCAGCCTCTATCTGTCTCTCAGCCAGCCTGGCCTCTGTCTGTCTGTCTGTCTCTCACCTCAGCCTCTGTCTGTCTGCCTCTCAGCCTGGCCTCTGTCTGTCTCTCACTTTGGCCTCTATCTGTCTGTCTCTCAACCCGGCCTCTGTTTGTCTGGCTCTCACCTCGGCCTCTGTTTGTCTGTCTCTCAGCCCAGCCTTGGTCTGTTTGTCTGTCTCTCAACTCGGCCTCTGTTTGTCTCTCACCTCAGCCTCTGTCTGTCTCTCAGCCAAGCCTCTGTCTTTCTCTCAGCCAGCCCGGCCTCTGTCTGCCTGTCTGTCTCTCACCTCGGCCTCTGTCTGTCTGTCTCTCACCTCGGCCTCTGTGTGTCTGTCTCTCACTATGGCCTCTATCTGTCTGTCTGTCTTTCAGCATGGCCTCTGTCTGTCTGTCTGTCTTGCACCCGTGCCTCTGTCTGTCTCTCAGCCAGCCAAGCCACTGTCTGTCTGTCTCTCAGCCCCACCTCTATCTGTATGTCTGTCTCTCACCTCTGCCTCTGTGTGTCTGTCTCTCACCTCGGCCTCTGTCTGTCCATCTCTCACCCTGGCCTCTGTCTGTCTGTGTGTCTTTCAGCACGGCCTCTTTCTGTCTGTCTCTCAGCCCGGCCTCTGTCTGTCTGTCGCTCACCTTGGCCTCTGTCTGTCTCTCAGCCCGGCCTCTATCTGTCTGTCTCTCACCTTGGCCTTTGTCTCTCACCTTGGCCTCTCTCTGTCTGTCTGTCTCTCACCTTGGCCTCTGTCTGTCTGTCTGTCTCTCACCTTGGCCTCTGTCTGTCTCTCAGCCAGCCTGGCCTCTGTCTGTCTGTCTGTCTCTCACCTCGGCCTCTGTGTGTCTGTCTCTCAATATGGCCTCTATCTGTCTGTCTGTCTTTCAGCACGGCCTCTGTCTGTCTGTCTGTCTGTCTGTCTGTCTGTCTTGCACCCCTGCCTCTGTCTGTCTCTCAGCCAGCCCAGCCACTGTCTGTCTGTCTGTCTCTCAGCTCCACCTCTGTCTGTATGTCTGTCTCTCACCTCTGCCTCTGTGTGTCTGTCTCTCACCTCGGCCTCTGTCTGTCTGTCTCTCAGTCCGGCCTCTGTCTGTCTGTCTCTCACCTTGGCCTCTGTCTGTCTGTCTCTCAGCCTGGACTCTGTCTGTCTGTCTCTCACCCTGGCCTCTGTTTGTCTGTCTCTCACCCTGGCCTCTGTCTGTCTGTGTGTCTTTCAGAACGCCTCTTTCTGTCTCTCTCTCAGCCCGGCCTCTGTCTGTCTGTCTCTCACCTTGGCCTCTGTCTGTCCGTCTGTCTCTCACCTTGGCCTCTGTCTGTCTGTGTGTCTTTCAGCACGGCCTCTTTCTGTCTGTCTCTCACCTAAGCCTCTGTCTGTCTGTCTCTCAGCCTGGCCTCTGTCTGTCTCTCAGCCAGCCCGGATTCTGTCTGTCTGTCTGTCTCTCACCCCTGCCTCTCTCTGTCTCTCAGCCAGCCCAGCCACTATTTGTCTGTCTCTCAGCCCCACCTCTGTCTGTATGTCTGTCTCTCACCTCGGCCTCTGTCTATCTGTCTCTCACCTAGGCCTCTGTGTGTCTGTCTCTCAGCCTGGCCTCTGTCTGTCTGTCTCTCTCTCACCTCAGCCTCGTTCTGTCTGTCTGTCTGTCTCTCAGCCGGGCCTCTGTGTTTCTCTCAGCCAGCCTGGCCTCTGTCTGTCTGTCTGTCTCTCACCTCGGTCTCTGTCTGTCTGTCTCTCACCTCGGCCTCTGTGTATCTGTCTCTCACTATGGCCTCTGTCTGTCTGTCTTTCAGCATGGCCTCTGTCTGTCTGTCTGTCTGTCTGTCTCGCACCCCTGCCTCTGTCTGTCTCTCAGCCAGCCCAGCCAGTGTCTGTCTGTCTCTCAGCCCCACCTCTGTCTGTATGTCTGTCTCTCCCCTCTGCCTCTGTGTGTCTGTCTCTCACCTCGGCCTCTGTCTGTCTGTCTCTCAGCCTGGCCTCTGTCTGTCTGTCTCTCACCCTGGCCTCTGTTTGTCTGTCTCTCACCCTGGTCTCTGTCTGTCTCTGTGTCTTTCAGCACAGCCTCTTTCTGTCTGTCTCTCAGCCCGGCCTCTGTCTGTCTGTCTCTCACCTTGGCCTCTGTCTGTCTGTCTCTTAGCCCAGACTCTGTCTCTCTGTCTCTCACCTTGGCCTCTGTCTGTCTGTCTGTCTCTCACCTTGGCCTCTGTCTGTCTCTCAGCCAGCCTGGCCTCTTGTCTGTCTGTCTGTCTCTCTGTCTGTCTCTCACCTCAGCCTCTGTCTGTCTATCTCTCACCTCAGCCTCTGTCTGTCTGCCTCTCAGCCTGGCCTCAGTCTGTCTCTCACCTCGGCCTCTGTCTGTCTGTGTGTCTCTTAACCCGGCCTCTCTTTGTCTGTCTCTCACCTCGGCCTCTGTTTGTCTGTCTCTCAGCCCAGCATTGGTCTGTCTGTCTGTCTCTTAACTCGGCCTCTGTCTGTCTCCCACCTCATCCTCTGTCTGTCTCTCAGCCCGGCCTCTGTCTGTCTCTCAGCCAGCGTGGCCTCTGTCTGTCTGTCTCTCACCCCTGCCTCTGTCTGTCCTCATCTAGCCCAGCCTCTGTCTGTCTGTCTGTCTCTCAACCTGTCCTCTGTTTGTCTGTCTCTCACCCCGGCCTCTGTTTGTCTGTCTCTCACCCCGGCCTCTGTCTGTCTCTCACCCCGGCCTCTGTCTGTCTCTCACCCTGGCCTCTGTCTGTCTGTCTGTCTGTCTTTCAGCACGGCCTCTGTCTGTCTGTCTCTCACCTAGGCCTCTGTCTGTCTGTCTCTCTCCCCTGCCGCTGTCTGTCTCTCAGCCAGCCCAGACTATGTCTGTCTGTCTTTCTCTCACCCCTGCCTATGTCTGTCTCTCAAGCAGCCCAGCCACTATCTGTCCGTCTCTCGGCCCACCTCTGTCTGTATGTCTGTCTCTCACCTCTGCCTCTGTGTGACTGACTGTCACATCGGCCTATGTCTGTCTGTCTCTCAGCCCAGCCTCTGTCTGTCTGTCTGTCTCTCACCTCATCTTCTGTCTGTCTGTCTCTCAGCCCTGCCTCTGTCTGTCTGTCCTCACCTTGGCCTCTGTCTTTCTGTCTCTCACCTCGGCCTCTGTCTGTCTCTCACCTTGGCCTCTGTCGGTTGGTCTGTCTCTCAGCCCGGCCTCTGTCTGTCTCTCAGCCAACCCGGCCTCTGTCTGTCTGTCTCTCACCTCAGCCTCTGTCTGTCTGTCTGTCTCTCAGCCTTGCCTCTGTCTGTCTCTCACCTCACCCTCTGTCTGTCTGTCTATCTCTCACCTCTCTCTCTGTCTGTCTCCCTCTCAGCCTGGCCTCAGTTGGTCTCTCACCTCGGCTTCTGTCTCTCTGTCTGTCTCTCAACCCAGCCTCTGTTTGTCTGTCTCTCAACCCAGCCTCTGTTTGTCTGTCTCTCACCCAGGCCTCTGTCAGTCTGTCTGTCTCTCACCTTGGCCTCTGTCTGTCTCTCACCCCCGCCTCTGTTTCTCTGTCTCTCACCCTGGCCTCTGTCTGTCTGTGTGTCTTTCAGCACAGGCTCTTTCTGTCTGTCTCTCACCTCAGCCTCTGTCTGTCTGTCTCTCAGCCCGGCCTCTGTCTGTCTCTCAGCCAGCCCAGCCACTATCTGTCTGTCTCTCAGCCCCACCTCTGTCTGTATGTCTGTCTCTCACCTCGGCCTCTGTGTGTCTGTCTCTCAGCCCGGCCTCTGTCCGTCTCTCTCTCTCTCACCTCGGCCTCTGTCTGTCTGTCTCTCTCTCTCACCTCGGCCTCTGTCTGTCTGTCTCTCAGCCAGGCCTCTGTCTTTCTCTCAGCCAGCCCGGCCTCTGTCTGTCTGTCTCTCACCTCAGCCTCTGTGTGTCTGTCTCTCACCTTGGCCTCTGTGTGTCTGTCTCTCACTATGGCCTCTATCTGTCTATCTGTCTTTCAGCACGGCCTCTGTCTGTCTGTCTCACACCCCTGCCTCTGTCTGTCTCTCAGCCAGCCCAGCCAGTGTCTGTCTGTCTGTCTCTCAGCCCCACCTCTGTCTGTATGTCTGTCTCTCACCTCTGCTTCTGTGTGTCTGTCTCTCACCTCGGCCTCTGTCTGTCTGTCTCTCACCCTGGCCTCTGTCTGTCTGTGTGTCTTTCAGCACAGCCTCTTTCTGTCTCTCAGCCCGGCCTCTGTCTGTCTGTCTCTCACCTTGGCCTCTGTCTGTCTCTCACCTTGGCCTCTGTCTGTCTCTCAGCCAGCCTGGCCTCTGTCTGTCTGTCTGTCTATCTCTCACCTCAGCCTCTGTCTGTCTGCCTCTCAGCCTGGCCTCAGTCTGTCTCTTACCTCAGCCTCTGTCTGTCTGTCTGTCTCTCAACCCGGCCTCTGTTTGTCTGTCTCTCAGCCCAGCCTTGGTCTGTCTGTCTGTCTCTTAACTCGGCCTCTGTTTGTCTCCCATCGCATCCTCTGTCTGTCTCTCAGCCCGGCCTCTGTCTGTCTCTCAGCCAGCGCGGCCTCTGTCTGTCTGTCTCACCCCTGCCTCTGTATGTCTCTCATCCAGCCCAGCCTCTGTCTGTCTGTCTGTCTGTCTCTCAACCCGTCCTCTGTTTGTCTGTCTCTCACCCTGGCCTCTGTTTGTCTGTCTTTCACCTCGGCCTCTGTTTGTCTGTCTCTCACCCCGGCCTGTCTGTCTGTCTGTCTCTCACCTCACCCTCTGTCTCTCTGCCTCTCATCCTGGCCTCTGTCTGTCTCTCACCTCACCCTCTGTCTGTCTGTCTCTCAACCTGGCCTCTGTTTGTCTGTTTCTCACCTCGGCCTCTGTTTGTCTGTCTCTCACCCCGGCTTCTGTCTGTCTGTCTCTCATCTTGGCCTCTGTCTGTCTGCCTCTCATCCTGGCCTCTGTCTCTGTCTCACCTCACCCTCTGTCTGTCTGTCTGTCTCTCAACCTGGCCTCTGTTTGTCTGTCTCTCACCTCGGCCTCTGTTTGTCTGTCTCTCACCCCGGCCTCTGTCTGTCTGTCTCTCACCTCGTCCTCTGTTTGTCTGTCTCTCACCCTGGCCTCTGTCTGTCTTTCTGTCTGTTAGCATGGCCTCTGTTTGTCTGTCTCTCACCTAGGCCTCTGTCTGTCTGTCTCTCACCTCGGCCTCTGTTTGTCTGTCTCTCACCCTGGCCTCTGTCTGTCTTTCTGTCTGTCAGCACGGCCTCTGTTTGTCTGTCTCTCACCTAGGCCTCTGTCTCTCTGTCTCTCTCCCCTGCCGCTGTCTGTCTCTCAGCCAGCCCAGACTATGTCTGTCTTTCTCTCACCCCTGCCTCTGTCTGTCTCTCAAGCAGCCCAGCCACTATCTGTCGGTCTCTCGGCCCACCTCTGTCTGTAAGTCTGTCTCTCACCTCTGCCTCTGTGTGACTGTCACATCGGCCTATGTCTGTCTGTCTCGCAGCCCAGCCTCTGTCTGTCTGTCTGTCTCTCACCTCGTCTTCTGTCTGTCTGTCTCTCAGCCCGGCCTCTGTCTGTCTGTCCTCACCTTGGCCTCTGTCTGTCTGTCTCTCACCTTGGCCTCTGTCTGTCTCTCACCTTGGCCTCTATCTGTCTGTCTGTCTCTCACCTCGGCCTCTGTCTGCCTGTCTCTCAGCCTTGCCTCTGTCTGTCTCTCACCTCACCCTCTGTCTGTCTGTCTATCTCTCACCTCAGCCTCTGTCTGTCTCCTTCTCCGCCTGGCCTCAGTCGGTCTCTCACCTAGGCTTCTGTCTCTCTGTCTTTCTCTCAACCCGGCCTCTGTTTGTCTGTCTCTCACCTCAGCCTCTGTTTGTTTGTCTCTCACCCAGGCCTCTGTCTGTCAGTCTGTCTCTCACCTTGGCCTCTGTCTGTCTGTCTCTCACCCTGGCCTCTGTTTCTCTGTCTCTCACCCTGGCCTCTGTCTGTCTGTGTGTCTTTCAGCACAGGCTCTTTCTGTCTGTCTCTCACCTCAGCCTCTGTCTGTCTGTCTCTCAGCCCAGCCTCTGTCTGTCTCTCAGCCAGCCTGGATTCTGTCTGTCTGTCTGTCTCTCAGCCTGGCCTCTGTCTGTCTCTCAGCCAGCCCAGCCACTATCTGTCTGTCTCTCAGCCCCACCTCTGTCTGTATGTCTGTCTCTCACCTCGGCCTCTGTGTGTCTGTCTCTCAGCCCGGCCTCTGTCTCTCTCTCTCTCTCTCTCACCTCGGCCTCTGTCTGTCTGTCTCTCACCTTGGCCTCTGTGTGTCTGTCTCTCACTATGGCCTCTATCTGTCTGTCTGTCTTTCAGCACAGCCTCTGTCTGTCTGTCTGTCTCGCACTCCTGCCTCTGTCTGTCTCTCAGCCAGCCCAGCCAGTGTCTGTCTGTCTGTCTCTCAGCCCCACCTCTGTCTGTATGTCTGTCTCTCACCTCTGCTTCTGTGTGTCTGTCTCTCACCTCGGCCTCTGTCTGTCTGTCTCTCAGCCCGGCCTCTGTCTGTCTGTCTCTCACCCTGGCCTCTGTCTGTCTGTCTCTCTCTCACCTCGGCCTCTGTCTGTCTGTCTCTCAGCCTTTCCTCTGTCTGTCTCTCACCTCAGCCTCTGTCTGTCTGTCTATCTCTCACCTCAGCCTCTGTCTGTCTGCCTCTCAGCCTGGCCTCAGTCTGTATCTCAACCCGGCCTCTGTTTGTCTGTCTCTCACCTCGGCCTCTGTTTTTCTGTCTCTCAGCCCGGCCTTGGTCTGTCTGTCTGTCTCTTAACTTGGCCTCTGTCTATCTCCCACCACATCCTCTGTCTGTCTCTCAGCCCGGCCTCTGTCTGTCTCTCAGCCAGCGTGGCCTCTGTCTGTCTGTCTCTCACCCCTGCCTCTGTATGTCTCTCATCCAGCCCAGCCTCTGTCTGTCTGTCTGTCTGTCTCTCAACCCGTCCTTTGTTTGTCTGTCTCTCACCTGGCCTCTGTTTGTCTGTCTTTTACCTCGGCCTCTGTTTGTCTGTCTCTCACCCCTGCCTGTCTGTCTGTCTGTCTCTCACCTCGGCCTCTGTCTGTCTGCTTCTCATCCTGTCCTCTGTCTCTCTGTCTGTCTGTCTCTCAACCTGGCCTCTGTTTGTCTGTCTCTCACCTCGGCCTCTGTTTGTCTGTCTCTCACCCCGGCCTCTGTCTGTCTGTCTGTCTGTCTCTCATCTCGGCCTCTGTCTGTCTGCCTCTCATCCTGGCCTCTGTCTCTCACCTCACCCTCTGTCTGTCTGTCTGTCTCTCAACCTGGCCTCTGTCTCTCACCTCGGCCTCTGTTTGTCTGTCTCTCAGCCCGGCCTCGGTCTGTCTGTCTGCCTCTCAACTCGGCCTCTGTCTGGCTCTCACCTCAGCCTCTGTCTGTCTCTCACACCAGCCCCTGTCTGTCTCTCAGCCAGCCCAGCCTCTGTATGTCTGTCTCTCACCCCGGCCTCTGTTTGTCTGTCTCTCACCCTGGCCTCTGTCTGTCTGTCTCTCACCTCGGCCTCTGTTTGTCTGTCTCTCACCCTGGCCTCTGTCTGTCCATCTGTCTTTCAGCATGGCCTCTGTCTGTCTGTCTCTCACCTCCACCTCTGTCTGTCTCTCTGTCTCTCACCCCTGCCTCTGTCTCTCAAGCAGCCCAGCCACTATCTGTCCATCTCTCGGCCCACCTCTGTCTGTATGTCTGTCTCTCACCTCTGCCTCTGTGTGACTGACTGTCACATCGGCCTATGTCTGTCTGTCTCTCAGCCCAGCCTCTGTCTGTCTGTCTCTCACCTCGTCCCCTGTCTGTCTGTCTCTCAGCCCGGCCTCTGTCTGTCTGTCTGTCCTCACCTTGGCCTCTGTCTGTCTGTCTCTCACCTCGGCCTCTGTCTGTCTCTCACCTTGGCCTCTGTCAGTCAGTCTGCCTCTCAGCCTGGCCTCTGTCTGTCTCTCAGCCAACCCGGCCTCTGTCTGTCTGTCTGTCTCTCACCTCAGCCTCTGTCTGTCTGTCTCTCAGCCTGGCCTTTTTCTGTCTCTCACTTCAGCCTCTGTCTGTCTGCTTCTCAGCCTGGCCTCTGTCTGTCTCTCACCTCGGCCTCTGTCTGTCAGTCTGTCTCTCAACCTGGCCTCTGTTTGTCTGTCTCTCAGCCAGGCCTCTGTCTATCTGTCTGCCTCTCAACTCGGCCGAACACTGTACTGTGCAAAATTAGGTTGTTTTGCTCTAAGAATAAGTTGCTTTTCTATGAAGAGGGTAAGTCACAGCAAGTTCAAACATCATTCGTTTGTGCAATCCAACAACTTGAACAATGTAGTAGACTTGTTTCATTTCTAATGTAGTTTGGTAAGAAAAGAAACATCTTCATTGCTTAACACTGTACTGTGCGGAATAAACCTGTTCAGCTCTAGGAATGAGTTGCTTTCCTACGAACATGGAAGATCACAGCAAGTTCAAACATTCCTCATTTGTACAATCTAACAAGTTGCACAATTTACTAACTTCATTTCATTTCTAATATAGTTTGGTAACAAAAGAAACATCTTCATTTACTAAAACTGTACTATGCAAAATAAGCTTGTTCAGCTCTGCGAATGAGTTGCTTTCTTACGAAGAGTGTAAGTCACAGCAAGCTCAAACATCATTCGTTTGTACAATGCAACAATTGTACAATATAGTAGCTTCATTTCATTTCTAATATAGTTTGGTAAGAAAAGAAACATCTTCATTGCTGAACACTGTACTGTGCGAAATAAGCCTGTTCAGCTCTAGGAATGAGTTGCTTTCCTACGAACATGGAAGATCACAGCAAGTTCAAACATTCCTCATTTGTACAATCTAACAAGTTGCACAATTTACTAACTTCATTTCATTTCTAATATAGTTTGGTAACAAAAGAAACATCTTCATTTATTAAAACTGTACTATGCAAAATAAGCTTGTTCAGCTCTGCGAATGAGTTGATTTCTTATGAAGAGTGTAAGTCACAGCAAGTTTAAACATCATTAGTTTGTGCAATCCAACAAGTTGCACAATGTAGTAGCTTCGTTTCATTTCTAATATAGTTTGGTAAGAAAAGAAACATTTTCATTGCCAAACACTGTACTGTGCAAAATAAGCTTGTTCAGCTGTACGAATGAGTTGCTTTCCTACGAAAAGTGTAAGTCACAGCAAGTTCAAACATCATTCATTTGTACAATCCAACAAGTTGTACAATTTACTAACCTCGTTTCATTTCTAATGTAGTTTGGTAAGAAAAGAAACATCTGCATTGCCGAACACTGTATTGTGCGAAATGAGCTTGTTCAGCTCTAGGAATGAGGTGCTTTCCTACAAACAAGGGAGATCACAGCAAGTTCAAACATTTCGCATTTGTACAGTCCAACAAGATGTACAATTTAGTAGATTCGTTTCATTTCTCATGTAGTTTGGTAAGAAAGGAAACATCTTCATTGCCGAACACTGTATTGTGCGATATAAGCTTGTTCTCCTCTAGGAATGAGTTGCTTTCCTACAAGCAGTGTAAGTCACAGCAAGTTTAACCATCATTCGTTTGTGCAATTCAACAAGTTGTACAATGGAGTAGCTTCGTTTCATTTCTAATGTACATTGGTTAGGAAAGAAACATCTTCATTGACTAACACTGTACTGTGCAAAATAAGCTTGTTTAGATCTAGGAATGAGTTGCTTTCCTACGAACACGGAAGATCACAGAAAGTTCAAACTTTCCTCATTTGTACAATCTAACGAGTTGTACAATTTACTAACTTCGTTTCATTTCTAATGTAGTTTGGTAAGAAAAGAAATATCATTGCCGAACACAGTACTGTGAGAAATGAGCTTGTTCAGCTCTAGGAATGAGTTGCTTTCCTATGAACACGGAAGGTCACAGCAAGATCAAACTTTCCTCATTTGTAAAACCTTACAAGTTGGACAATTTACTAACTTAGTTTGATTTCTGATATAGTTTGGTAAGAAAAGAAACATATTCATTGCCGAAAACTGTACTGTGCGAAATGAGCTTGTTTAGCCCTGAAAATGAGTTGCGTTCCTACAAAGAGTGTAAGTCACAGCAAGCTCAAACATCACTCCTTTCTACAATCCAACAAGTTGTACAATATAGTAGCTTCGTTTAATTTCTAATATAGTTTGGTAAGAAAAGAAACATCTTCATTGTCTAATACTGTACTGTGCGAAATAGCCTGTTCATGTCTAGGAATGGGTTGCTTTCCTACGACCACGGAAGATCACAGCAAGTTCAAACTTTCCTCATTTGTACAATCTAACAAGTTGTACAATTTACTAACTTCTCTTCATTTTTAAGGTAGTTTGGTAAGAAAATAAATATCTTCATTGCCAAACACTGTACTGTGTGAAATAAGCCTATTTATCTCTAGGAATTAGTTGCTTTCCTATGAACACAGAAGATCACAGCAAGTTCAAATTTTCCTCGTTTCTAAAAAGCAACAACATGTACAACTTAGTAGCTTCATTTCATTTCTAATGTAGTTTGGTAAGAAAAGAAACATCTTATTTTCCGAACACTGTATTGTGCGATATAAGCTTGTTCTCCTCTAGGAATGAGCTGCTTTCCTACGAAGAGGGTAGATCACAGCAAGTTCAAACTTCACTCATTTGTGCAATCCAACAAGTTGTACAATTTAGTAGCTTCGTTTCATTTCTAATATAGTTTGGTAAGAAAAGAAACATCTTCACTGCCCAATACTGTACAGTGCGAAATGAGCTTGTTCAGGTCCATGAATGAGTTGCTTTCCTATGAAGACTGTAAGTCACAGCAAGTTCAAACTACATTCGTTTGTACAATCCAACAAGTTGTACAATGTAGTAGCTTCGTTTCATTTCTAATGTAGTTTGGTAAGAAAAAAAATCTTCATTTAATAACACTGTACTGTGTGAAATAAGCCTGTTCAGCTGTTGGAATGAGTTGCTTTCCTATGAACACGGAAGATCACAGCAAGTTCAAGCTTTCCTCGTTAGTACAAACTACCAAGTTGTACAATTTACTAATTTCATTTCAGTTCTAATATAGTTTGGTAAGAAAAGAAACATCTTCATTACCGAACACTGCACTGTGCAAAAAGAGCTTGTTCAGCTCTATGAATGAGTTGCTTTCCTACGAAGAATGTAAGTCACAGCAAGTTCAAACATCATTCATTTGTACAAACCAACAAGTTGAACAATGTAGTACATTCGTTTCTTTTCTAATATAGTTTGGTAAGAAAAGAAACATCTTCATTGCCGAACATGGTACTGTGCAAAATAAGCCTGTTCAGCTCTAGGAATGAGGTGCTTTCCTACGAACATGGAAGATCACAGCAAGTTCAAACTTTCCTCGTTTGTACAATCCAACAAGTTGTACAATTTACTAAGTGCATTTCATTTCTAATGTAGTTTGGTAAGAAAAGAAACATCTTCATTGCCGAACAGAGTACTGTGTGAGATGATCCTGTTCATCTCTAAGAATGGGTTGCTTTCCTATGAACATGGAAGATCACACCAAGTTCAATCTCTTCTCGTTTGTAAAATCTAACAAGTTGTACAATTTACTAAGTGCATTTCATTTCTAATGTAGTTTGGTAAGAAAAGAAACATCTTCATTGCCGAACAGAGTACTGTGTGAGATGATCCTGTTCATCTCTAAGAATGGGTTGCTTTCCTATGAACATGGAAGATCACACCAAGTTCAATCTCTTCTCGTTTGTAAAATCTAACAAGTTGTACAATTTACTAACTTCCCCTCATTTCTATTGTAGTTTGGTAAGAAAAGAAACATCTCATTGCAGAACACAGTACTGTGCGAAATGATCTTTCCTCCGAAAACGGGAGTTCACAGCAAGTTCAAACGTTCCTTGTTTGTCTGTCCAACAAGATGTACAACTTAGTAGCTTCGTTTCATTTCTAATGTAGTTTGGTAAGAAAAGAAACATCTTCATTGCCTTACACAGTACTGTGCGAAGTAAGCCTGTTCAGCTCTAGGAATGAGTTGCTTTCCTACAAACAAGGACGATCACAGCAAGTTCAAACTTTCATCGTTTGTACAATCTAACAAGTTGTACAATTTACTAACTGCCTTTCATTTCTAATGTAGTTTGATAAGAAAAGAAACATCTTCATTGCCAAACAGGGTACTGTGCGAAATTAGCCTGTTCATCTCTAGGAATGGCTTGCTTTCCTACAAACACGGAAGAGCACAGCAAGTTCAAACTTTCCTTGTTTGTACAAAATAACAAGTTGTACAAGTTACTAACTGCATATCATTTCTAATGTAGTTTTGTAAGAAAAGAAACATCTTCATTGCCAAATACAGTACTGTGTGAAATAAGCCTGTTTACCTCTAGGAATGATTTGCTTCCTTACGAACATGGAAGATCACAGCAAGTTCAAACTGTCCACGTTTGTACAATCTAACAAGTTGTAGAATTTACTAACTTCGTTTCAATTTTAATGTAGTTTCACTTCTAATGTAGTTTGGTAAAAAAGAAACATCTTCATTGCCAAACACTGTATTGTGCGATATAAGCTTGTTCTCTAGGAATGAGGTGCTTCCCTACAAACAGTGTAGATCACAGCAATTTCAAACTTCATTCGTTGTGTATTCCAACAAGTTTTACAATTTAGTAGCTTCGTTTCACTTCTAATATAGTTTGGTAAGAAAAGAAACATCTTCATTGTCGAACACTGTAGTGTGCGAAATGAGCTTGTTCAGCTCTACGAATGAGTTGATTTCCTACGAAGAGTGTAAGTCACATCAAGTTCAAACTTCATTCTTTGTAAAATCAAACAAGTTGTACAATGTAGTAGCTTTGTTTCATTTCTAATGTAGTTTGGTAAGAAAAGAAATATCTTCATTGCCAAACACTGTATTGTGTGAAATAAGCCTGTTCAGCTCTAGGAATGAGTTGCTTTCCTACGAACACAGAAGATCAAAGCAAGTTCAATCTTTCCTGATTTGTACAATCTAACAAGTTGTACAATTTACTAACTTCATTTCATTTTTAATGTAGTTTGGTAACAAAAGAAACATCTTCATTGCCGAACACTGTACTGTGGAAAATGAGCTTGTTCAGCTCTACGAATGAGTTGTTTTCCTACGAAGAGTGTTAGTCACAGCAAGTTCAAACTTCATTCGCTTGTGCAATCAAACAAGGTGTACAATGTAGTCCCTTCATTTCATTTCTAATGTAGTTTAGTAAGAAAAGAAATATCTTCATTGCCGAACACCGTACTCTGCGAAATAAGCCTGTTCAGCTCCAGGAATGAGTTGCTTTCCTACTAACACTGAAGATCACAGAAATGAGGCGAAGTTAGTACGTTGTACATTGTGGTAGTTTGAATATATGTCCCCCAATATATTCAGTATTTTATTAGTTATAGTTTGCATCTGCAATCACCTTGCTAGAGGCAATGTCACTGGGGGCTGGTCTTAAGATGTTAATGGTGGGTTTGAGATTCCATTGTAAAGATATGCAAATGTGCCTAGCAGGAGTTCCTGAAGTGTGCTGTGTGACCTTTTGGCTGTAGTTTTGCTCTGTGTGCTGTGGTGGCTGGTTGGTTTCTCTCTCTCTCTGCTTGGCCCTGTGGAGAGCAGGCCACTTCTCTTGCCATTATGGAACTTCCCCTGGATCTGTAAGCTTCAATAAATAATATCCGTTCCTCCATAACTGTGCCTGGTCTGGAAGTTCATCTCAGCGAACCTGAAGCTGTCTGCTACATACATCTTGTTAGATTACGCAAACAAGGAAAGATTGAACTTGCTACACTCGACACTCTTGGTAGGAAAGCAACTCATTCTGAGAACAGAACGAGCTTATTTCACACAGTACAGTGTTCTGCAATGAAGATGTTTGTTTTCTAAACAAACTACTTTAGAAATGAGGCGATTCTACTAAGTTGTACATCGTGTTAGATTACATCAACTAGGAAAGGTTGAACTTGCAGGACTCAACATTCTTTGAAGAAAAGCAACTCATTCCGAGAACAGAATTAGCTTATTTCACAGTACGGTGTTCGGCAATGAAGATGTTTGTTTTCTAAACAAATGAAGCGAATCTACTAAGTTGTACATCTTGTTAGAATATTAAAAAAAAGAGAGAGTTTAAACTTGCTGCACTGAAGCCTCTTCGTATGAAAGCAAATCATTCTGAAAACAAAACTGGCTTACTTCAAACAGTACAGTGTTCAGCAATGAAGATGTGTGTTTTCTAAAAAAACAACTTGACATGAGGCGAAGTTAGTAAGTTGAACATCCTGTTAGATTACGCAAAGAAGGAAAGTTTGAACTTGCTGCACTCAACCGTCTTCAGAGAAAAGCAACTGATTCCGAGAACAGAACTCGCTTACTTCACTCGCTTCATTGTTCCAAAATGAAGGTGTTTGTTTTCTAAGCAAACTACTTTAGAAATCAAACGAATCTTCTAAGTTGTGCATCTTGTTACATTACACCAACCAGGAAATTTTCAACTTGCTGCACTCAACCGTCTTCGTAGGAAAGCAACTCATTCCGAGAACAGAACTAGCTTATTTCACACAGTACAGTGTTCGGCAAAGAAAGTGTTTGTTTTCTAAGCAAAGTACTTTAGAAATGAAACGAATCTACTAAGTTGGGCAAGTTGTTAGATTGCACCAACCTCGAAAGTTTCAACTTGCTGCACTCAACTGTCTTCGTAGGAAAGCAACTCATTCCAAGAACAGAACTAGCTTATTTCACACAGTACAGTCTTCAGCAATGAAGGAGTTTCTTTTCTAAGGAAACTACTTTAGAAATGAAACGAATCTACAAAGTTGTGCATCTTGTTAGATTTCAGAAACCAGAAAACTTTCAACTTTCTGCACTCAACTGTCTTCTTAGGAAAGCAACTCATTCCGAGAACAGAAGTAGCTTATTTCACACAGTACAGTGTTCGGCAATGAAAGTGTTTGTTTTCTAAGCAAACTACTGTAGAAATGTAACGAATCTAATAAGTTGTGCATCTTATTAGATTACACAAACCAGGAAAGTTTGAACTTGCTGCATTCAACCGTCTTCTTAAGGAAGCAACTCATTCAGAGAACAGAACTAGCTTATTTCACACCTTACATTGTTCTGAAATGAAGGTGTTTGTTTTCTAAGCAAATTACTTTACAAATGAACCGATTCTACTAAGTTGTGCATCTTGATAGATGACAGAAACCAGGAAAGTTTCAACTTTCTGCACTCAACCGTCTTCTTAGGAAATCAACAGATTCGGAGAACAGAATTAGCTTACTTAACACAGTACATTGTTCGGCAATGAAGGTGTTTGTTTTCTAAGCAAACTCCTTTAGAAATAAAACGATTCTACTAAGCTGTGCAACTTGTTAGATTACACCAACCAGAAAAATTTCAACTTTCTGCACTCAACCGTCTTCGTAGCGAAGCAACTCATTCCGAGAACAGAACTAGCTTAATTGACACAGTACAGTGTTGGGCAACGAAAGTGTTTTCTAAGCAAACTACTTTAAAAATGAAACGAATCTAATAAGTTGTGCAACTTGTTAGATTACACAAACCAGGAAAGTTTCAACTTGCTGCATTCAACCGTCTTCGTAGGAAATCAATTCATTCCGAAAACAGAACTAGCTTATTTCACACAGTACAGTATTCGGCAATGAAGGTGTTCGTTTTCTAAGCAAACTACTTTAGAAATGAGAAGAATCTACTAAGTTGTGCATCTTGTTAGATTACAGAAACAAGAAAACTTTCAACATTCTGCACTCAACTGTCTTCTTAGACAAGCAACTCATTCCAAGAACAGAACTAGCTTAATTGACACAGTACAGTGTTGGGAAACGAAAGAGTTTGTTTTCAAAGCAAACTACTTTAGAAAGGAAAAGAATCTATTAAGTTGTGCAACTTGTTAGATTACACAAACAAGGAAAGTTTCAACTTGCTGCATTCAACCGTGTTCATAGGAAATCAATTCATTCCAGAACAGAAGTGGCTTATATCACACAGAACATTGTTCGGCAATGAAGGTATTTGTTTTCCAGCCAAACTCCTTTAGAAATGAAACGATTCTACAAGTTGTGCATCTTATTAGATTACACAAACCTGGAAAGTTTCAACTTGCTGCACTCAACCGTCTTCGTAGGAAAACAACTCATTCCATGAAAAGAACTAGCTTATTTCACACAGTACAGTATTCAGCAATGAAGATATTTGTTTTCTAAGCAAACTACTTTAGAAATGAGAAGAATCTACTAAGTTGTGCATCTTGTTAGATTACACAAACCTGGAAAGTTTCAACTTGCTGCACTCAACCGTCTTCGTAGGAAAACAACTCATTCCATGAACAGAACTAGCTTATTTCACACAGTACAGTGTTCGGCAACATTAGGGTTTGTTTTCAAAGCAAATTACTTTAGAAAGGAAACGATTCTACTAAGTTGTACGTCTTGTTAGATTACACAAACCAGGAAAGTTTCAACTTGCTGCACTCAACCATTTTCGTAGGAAAGCAACTCATTCCGAGAAGAGAACTACCTTTTTTCACACAGTACATTGTTTGGCACTGAAGGTGTTTGTTTTCTAAGCAAGCTCCGTTACAATTGAAATGATTCTACTAAATTGTGCATCTTGTTAGATTACACAAACAAGGAAAGTTTCAACTTGCTGCACTCAACCGTCTTCGTAGGAAAGCAACTGATTCAGAGAACAGAAATAACTTACTTCATTCACTACATTGTTCCCAAATGAAGGTGTTTGGTTTCTAAGCAAACTACTTTAGAAATCAAACGAATCTTCTAAGTTGTGCATCTTGTTACATTACACCAACCAGGAAAGTTTCAACTTGCTGCACTCAACCGTCTTAGGAGGAAAGCAACTCATTCCAAGAACAGAACTACCTTATTTCACACAGTACAGTGTTCTGCAATGAAGGTGTTTGTTTTCTAAGTAAACCATTTTAAAATGAAAAGAATCTACTAATGTGTGCATCTTGTTAGATTACAGAAACCAGAAAACTTTCAACTTGCTGCACTCAACTGTCTTCTTAGGAAAGCAACTAATTCCGAGAACAGAACTAGCTTAATTGACACATTACAGTGATGGGCACAAAAGTGTTTGTTTTCTAAGCAAACTACTTTAGAAATGAAACGAATCTAATAAGTTGCACAACTTGTTAGATTACACAAACCAGGAAAGTTTCAACTTGCTGCACTCAACCGTCTTCATAGGAAATCAATTCATTCCGAGAACACAAGTGGCTTATATCACACAAAACATTGTTCGGCAATGAAGGTATTTGTTTTCCAGCCAAACTCCTTTAGAAATGAAACGATTCTACTAAGTTGTGCCTCTTATTACATTACACAAACCTGGAAAGTTTCAACTTGCTGCACTCAACCGTCTTCGTAGGAAAACAACTCATTCCATGAACAGAACCAGCTTATTTCACACAGTACAGTATTCGGCAATGAAGGTATTTGTTTTCTAAGCAAACTACTTTAGAAATGAGAAGAATCTACTAAGTTGTGCATCTTATTAGATTACACAAACCTGGAAAGTTTCAACTTTCTGCACTCAACCGTCTTCGTAGGAAAGCAACTCATTCCATGAACAGAACTAGCTTTTTCACACAGTACAGTTTCGGCAATGAAGGTATTTGTTTTCTAAGCAAACTACTTTAGAAATGAGAAGAATCTACCAAGTTCTGCATCTTGTTAGATTACACAAACCTGGAAAGTTTCAACTTGCTGCACTCAACCGTCTTCGTAGGAAAACAACTAATTCCATGAACAGAACTAGCTTATTTCACACAGCACAGTATTCGGCAATGAAGGTGTTTATTTTCAAAGCAAACCACTTTAAAATGAAAAGAATCTACTAATGTGTGCATCTTGTTAGATTACAGAAACCAGAAAACTTTCAACTTGCTGCACTCAACTGTCTTCTTAGGAAAGCAACTCATTCCGAGAACAGAAGTAGCTTATTTCACACAGTACAGTGTTCGGCAACAATAGTGTTTGTTTTTAAAGCAAATTACTTTAGAAAGGAAACGAATCTAATAAGTTGTCCACCTTGTTTGATTACACAAACCAGGAAAGTTTCAACTTGCTGCATTCTACCGTCTTCGTAGGAAATCAATTCATTCTGAGAAGAGAAGTGGCTTATTTCAAACAGTACATTGTTTGGCAATGAAGGTATTTGTTTTCTAAGCAAACTACTTTAGAAATGAGAAGAATCTACTAAGTTGTGCATCTTGTTAGATTACAGAAACCAGAAAAGTTTCAACATTCTGCACTCAACTGTCTTCTTAGGAAAGCAAGTCATCCGAGAACAGAAGTAGCTTATTTCACACAGTACAGTGTTCGGCAACAATAGTGTTTGTTTTTAAAGCAAATTACTTTAGAAATGAAACGATTCTACTGTTATACATCTTGTTAGAATACACAAACCAGGAAAGTTTCAACTTGCTGCACTCAACCATTTTCGTAGGAAAGCAACTCATTGCGAGAAGAGAACGAGCTTATTTCACACAGTACATTGTTTGGCAATGAAGGTGTTTGTTTTCTAAGCAAGCTCCATTACAAATGTAACGATTCTACTAAGTTGTGTGTCTTGTTAGATTACACCAACCAGGAAAGTTTCAACTTGCTGCACTCAACCGTCTTCGTAGGAAAGCAACTGATTCCGAGAACAGAAATAACGTACTTCACTCACTACATTGTTCCGAAATGAAGGTTTTTGGTTTCTAAGCAAACTACTTTAGAAATCAAATGAATCTTCTAAGTTGTGCATCTTGTTAGATTACACAAACCAGGAAAGTTTCAACTTGCTGCACTCAAGCGTCTTCGTAGGAAAGCAACTCATTCCATGAACAGAACTAGCTTTTTTCACAGAGTACAGTATTTGGCAGTGAAGGTATTTGTTTTCTAAGCAAACTACTTTAGAAATGAGAAGAATCTACTAAGTTGTGCATCTTATTAAATTACACATACCTGGACTGTTTCAACTTGCTGCAATCAACCGTCTTCGTAGGAAAGCACCTGATTCCGAGTACAGAAATAACGTACTTCACTCACTACATTGTTCCGAAATGAAGGTGTTTCGTTTCTAAGCAAACTACTTTAGAAATCAAATGAATCTTCTAAGTTGTACATCTTGTTAGATTACACCAACCAGGAAAGGTTCAACTTGCTGCACTCAACCATCTTCGTAGGAAAGCAACTCATTCCATGAACAGAACTAGCTTATTTCACACAGTACAGTATTTGGCAATGAAGGTATTTGTTTTCTAAGCAAACTACATTAGAAATGAGAAGAATCTACCAAGTTCTGCACCTTGTTAGATTACACAAACCTGGAAAGTTTCAACTTGCTGCACTCAACCGTCTTCCTAGGAAAACAACTCATTCCATGAACAAAACTACCTTATTTCACACAGTACATTGTTTGGCAGTGAAGGTATTTGTTTTCCAAGCAAACTACTTTAGAAATGAGAAGAATCTACTAAGTTGTGCATCTTATAAGATTACACATACCTGGACTGTTTCAGCTTGCTGCACTCAACCGTGTTCCTAGGAAAGTAACTGATTCCGAGAACAGAAATAACTTACTTCACTCACTACATTATTCCGAAATGAAGGTGTTTGCTTTCTAAGCAAACTACTGTAGAATTCAAATGAATCTTCTAAGTTGTGCATCTTGTTAGATTACACCAACCAGGAAAGTTTCAACTTGCTGCACTCAACCGTCTTCGTAGGAAAGCAACTCATTCCATGAACAGAACTAGCTTATTTCACACAGTACAGTATTCAGCAATGAAGGTATTTGTTTTCAAACAAACTACTTTAGAAATCAAATGAATCTTCTAAGTTGTACATCTTGTTAGATTACACAAACCTGGAAAGATTCAACTTGCTGCACTCAACCGTCTTCGTAGGAAAAGAACTCATTCCATGAACAGAACTAGCTTATTTCACACAGTACAGTATTCGGCAATGAAGGTATTTGTTTTCTAAGCAAACTACTTTAGAAATGAGAAGAATCTACTAAGTTGTGCATCTTATTAGATTACACAAACCTGGAATGTTTCAACTTGCTGCACTCAACCGTCTTCGTAGGAAAGTAACTGATTCCAAGAACAGAAATAACTTACTTCACTCACTACATTGTCCCGAAATGAAGGTGTTTGGTTTCTAAGCAAACTACTGTAGAATTCAAACGAATCTTCTAAGTTGTGCATCTTGTTAGATTACACCAACCAGGAAAGATTCAACTTGCTGCACTCAACCGTCTTCGTAGGAAAGCAACTCATTCCATGAACAGAACTAGCTTATTTCACACAGTACAGTTTCGGCAATGAAGGTATTTGTTTTCTAAGCAAACTACTTTAGAAATGAAAAGAATCTACTAAGTTGGGCATCTTGTTAGATTACAGAAACCAGAAAACTTTCAACATTCTGCACTCAACTGTCTTCTTAGGAAAGCAACTCATTCCGAGAACAGAACTAGCTTATTTCACACAGTACAGTGTTTGGCAACAATAGTGTTTGTTTTTAAAGTAAATTACTTTAGAAATGAAACGATCCTACTAAGTTGTACATCTTGTTAGATTACACAAACCTGGAAAGAACTTGCTGCACTCAACCGTCTTTGTAGGAAAGCAACTGATTCCGAGAACAGAAATAACTTACTTCACTCACTCCATTGTTCCGAAATGAAGGTGTTTCGTTTCTAAGCAAATTACTGTAGAAATCTAACGAATCTTCTAGGTTGTGCATGTTGTTAGATTAAACCAACCAGGAAAGTTTCAACTTGCTGCACTCAACCGTCTTCGTAGGAAAGCAACTCATTCCATGAACAGAACTAGCTAATTTCACACAGTACGGTGTTCGGCAATGAAGATGTTTGTTTTCTAAACAAACTACATTAGAAGTGAGGCGAAGATACTACTTTGTACATCTTGTTAGATTACACAAACAAGGAAAGTTTGAACTTGCTGCACTCAACCCTCTTCTTAAGAAAGTTACTGATTCAGAGAACAAAACCAGCTCATTTCACACAGTACAGTTTTCAAAAACGAAGATGATTGTTTTCTAAACAAATTACTTTAGAAATGAGCTGAAACTATTAAGTTGTACATCTTGTTAGATTACACTAACTAGGAATGTTTGAACTTGCTGCACTCAAGCCTCTTTGTAAGAAGGCAAGTGATTCCGAGAACAGAACTAGCTCATGTCACACAGTACAGTTTTCGAAATGAAGATGATTGTTTTCTTAACAA
>JAEOAD010001139.1:0-54348 GCA_036365145.1 Orientallactaga sibirica | reverse complement strand
AGGCACATTTTGTATATTTTTATAATGGAATTTTAAACCATTATTACACCTTAAAATTGGCCCCCAGTGACATTGTCTTTAGTAAGGTGATTGTAGATGTAAACTATAAGTTAATAAAATATTGAATATATTGGGGGACATATATTTAAATTATTACATTTTGTCCCTGGCTTTTAATAGATTTATAATAACAGTAACAATAATACTTGGTATAAGGCATAGTAAGGAGAGAAAACAATTTAAATTTAACCACCATTAGCCATCATTAAATTTTTGTAGTAACCAGAGACTGATAGTCTTTAGGTTTTTTAATTTTGTCCCTCCAGTTGGGCAGAGTTGTCAGGGAAAACTTTAATCCCAGGCTAACATTGTATTACCAATTGAGTTAGTTGGGCTTAGTCTTATATTTTATGAATTGAGTTAGGCGGGCAGAGAGAGAGAGAGAGAAAAATGGGCGTGCCAGGCCTCTAGCCACTGATTACATGGGTACTGGAGAATTGAGCCTCGAATCAGGGTCCTTAGGCTCTACAGGCAAATGTTTAACAATTAAGCCATCTCTTTATCTTTATGTTAATGGGAAGGCAGCGAAGGGTGGGACAATGGTGTGTAGGATATAGCCATATAGACTTGAAAAATAGGATTTTTACCTCTAGCAGGGCAATATGAATGTCTCCAGCTGTTTTTTTAATTTTTTAAAAGTAAATACTTTGGGCCCCGTGGGACACTTAGTTAAGAGCATAGAGGGGAGCGTCTAGAGGCAAAGGGGGCGGAGACGGCAGCGGCTCGCCTCATGGCCTCATGGCGGACCGCCCGCCCCGTTCCTAAGATATTTTAAAGCAAGTTAGAGTCCGCCCATCTGCCTCTTTTGTTGTTTGGTTGGCCTTTTTTTTTTTTTTTTTTGACAAAAGTGACCAAAAGTGACACCTGGAGGTGCGGGCAAGGCGCAGCCAGTGAGGCTAGGCGCAGTGCTTGGGCCCGGGCTGGAGCTGCCGCTAGGACCATCCCACCTCGGTCGGCCCGCTTCCCTCAGGGATGTCGGCGTAGCCTGGCTGTTGTCCTCTGCTCAAAGCACGCAAGTTTTGTTTTGTGGACCAGTGACTTGTGTTTTACGCCTGCGAGGAAAGTTAACCTCGGTTTGTATTTGATCACAGTTTACATTCATAGAAAGCTACATGGAGGAGCTGTCCTCCATCAGGGTTTGAGCACATTTGCCTTAGGCAGTAGTTAGGGGCTGAAAAGAGCTGAAAAGATAGCTGCCGGGTGGCGGCTTGGGTGGCGGCCTTGGGAGAAAGGAGATTTTAAAAGTTAGTTTTAGTTTTTCTTACAGTTTTTAAGGGCAAAATGAACTTTTCCTGGAAGAGCCTTTAAGGTTGGCAATTAAGGCAAGGAGGACTGAATTAATCCATGGGGCTAAAACAAAAGTTTTGTCCCAAGAGCCACACTGTAGGAGGAGTAGGGCAATAGTAATATATATGAGTACAACATAAGCATAAAGTCCCAAAAATAGCTAATCATGTTGTAGAATTTTTCTAAGATGGCGCCCCCCACTCCAATGAGGGGCAGGACATTTTGAGAGTTCTCAGGTTTGCCCATGTGGTGAGCCTCCTCTAGGTTTGTCCACGTGGTGAGTTTTTTTTTAGGTCTACCCACGTGGTGAGTTTCTTTTTAGGTTTGTCCACGTGGTGAGTCTCTACCCATGTGGTGAGTTTTGTTTTTAGGTCTGCCCACGTGGTGCTTCTAAGATGGTGCCCCCCCATCAAATGGGGGCAGGACAAAAATGGCGGCACACAGAAGCGGTCTGTTTGGAAACCAAAAATGAGAGGAAAGAGAAAAGAACAAGAGATGTTGAAGTTTGGGACGGAGTCTTTATTTAAATGAGGAGGCAAAACATTTAAAGTCTCCTCTAGGTCTGTCCATGTGGTGTGTCCGCCATGAATGTACCCGTTTAGAAATGGCGGCAAACCGGAAATGGAAGGAAAGAGAAAGGAAGTTGAAGTAAGCACAGATTATAGAAGTAAAGGTTAGAATATTAAATATGAAGATTACCTCATAACTTATGAGGATACACCCGTCAGCAGTCCGATTAGTTCATCAGCATAATTTTGAATATTTCCTTCGTCACGTCGGCAGTCCGTAGTCCGTTTTGAATCTTCATACGTCCTCACATGGGGCAGTGGTTGTTGTGCCCCACGTTGGGCGCCAAAATGCCGGGGCTTGTTTCCCTCACCACTGGCAGGTAGAGCCAAAGAGAGAGAGAGCCGGGCCAGCCATTTCTCTTGAGGCTGAGCGAGAAGGCGGGTGTCGGCGACTCAAACCCCTCCCCCCACTAAAACACCGGGGAGAAAAACCACATTGAGTCACGGAGATACTTCTGAGGCGAAACTCGTCATTTATTGTCAGGGGAGAGATATTTATGTGCTTTGAGGAAGGGGGCAGGAAGATGGGATGAGAGAAAGGTATAAGGGCCAATATACTTTGAGGAAGGGGGTGGGAAGAGGGGACGAGAGAAAGGTATAAGGGCCAATATACTTTGAGGAAGGGGGTGGGAAGAGGGGATGAGAGAAAGGTGTAAGGGCCAACAATATTTCATCACGTCAGCAGCAGCTGGGTGGAGGCAGTTTCAGCTTAGGTGCTGAGTCAAGGGCAGGTACTCAGGCTCGACTAGGCCTTACCGGGAGTAGGCCAAGATTGGCTGGGCTAACCACTTGGCTTCACACCAGGCAGGGCCCAACAACATTAACAAGGAAAGTTTGAACTTGCTAAACTCAACCATCTTCGTAGAAAGGAAACTGATTCCTAGAACCGAATTAACTTATTTCACACAGTACAGTGTTCGGTACTGAAGATGTTTCTTTTCTAAAGAAAGTACTCTAGAAATGAGGCTAATCTACTAAGTTGTGCATCTTTTTAGATTTCATTAACAAGGAAAGTTTGAACTTGCTACACTCAACCATCTTCGTAGAAATTAAACTGATTCCTAGAAGCGAATTA
Source organism: Orientallactaga sibirica (assembly GCA_036365145.1). NCBI lineage: Eukaryota > Metazoa > Chordata > Mammalia > Rodentia > Dipodidae > Orientallactaga > Orientallactaga sibirica. Next base: position 51,357 of record JAEOAD010001139.1, on the reverse strand, counting down.
ACTCATTTCACACAGTACAGTGTTCGGTACTAAAGATGTTTCTTTTCTCAAGAAACTACTTTAGAAATGAGGCCAATCTACTAAATTGTGCATCTTTTTAGATTACATTAACAAGGAAAGTTTGAACTTGCTGCACTCAACCATCTTCGTAGATATTAAACTGATTCCTAGAAGCAAATTCACTTATTTCACACAGTAGAGTGTTAGGTACTGAAGATGTTTCTTTTCTAAAGGAAGTACTTTATAAATGAGGCGAATCCACTAACTTGTACATCTTGTTAGATTACACAAACTAGGAAAGTTTCAACTTGCTGCACTCAACCTTCTTCGTAGAAATTAAACTGATTCTTAGATGCGAATTAACTTATTTCACACAGTACAGAGTTCGGTACTGAAGATGTTTCTTTTCTAAAGAAAGTACTCTAGAAATGAGGCGAATCCACTAACTTGTACATCTTGTTAGATTACACAAACTAGGAAAGTTTGAACTTGCTGCACTCAACCTTGTTTGTAGGAAAGCAACTGATTCCTAGAACCGAATGAGCTTATTTCACACAGTACAATGTTCAACAATGAAGATGTTTGTTTCACAACAAAGTACTTTACAAATGAGGCGAACTTTCTAACTTGGCCATCTTTTTAGATTAGATTAACAAGGAAAGTTTGAACTTGCTGCACTCAACCTTCTTTGTAGAAATTAAACTGATTCCTAGAACCGAATTCACTTATTTCACACAGTACAGTGTTCGGTAATGAAGATGTTTCTTTTCTAAAGAAACTACTTTAGAAAAGGGCAATCTACTAAGTTGTGCATCTTTTAGATTACATTAACAAGGTAAGTTTGAACTTGCTGCACTCAACCTTCTTTGTAGGAAAGCAAGTGATTCCTAAAACCAGTGAGCAAATTTCACACAGTACAATGTTCGGTTATAAAGATGTTTGTTTTCTCAAAAAACTCGTTTACAAATGAGGTGACTCTGTTAACTTGGCCATCTTTTTAGAATACATTAACAACAAGGAAAGTTTGAACTTGCTGCACTCAACCATCTTTGTAGGAAAGCAACTTATTCCTAGAACCGAATTAAACTTATTTCACACAGTACAGTGTTCAGTACTGAAGATGTTTGTTTTCTAAAGAAACCACTTTAGAAATGATGCGAATCCACTAACTTGTACATCTTGTTAGATTACACAAACTAGGAAAGTTTGTACTTGCTGCACTCATCCTCCTTCGTAGGAAAGCAAGTGATTCCTAGAACCGAACTAGCTCATTTCACATAGTATAGTGTTCGGTAATGAAGATGTTTGTTTTCTAAACAAACTACTTTAGAAATGAGGCCAATCTACTAAGTTGTGCATCTTTTTAGATTACATTAACAAGGGAAGTTTGAACTTCCTGCACTCAACCATCGTCTAAGAAATTAAACTGATTCCTAGAACCGATTTACCTTTTTTCACACAGTACAGTGTTCAGTACTGAAGATGTTTCTTTTCTAAAGAAACTACCTTAGAAATGAGGCGAATGCACTAACTTGTACATCTTTTAGATTACACAGACTAGGAAAGTTTGAACACTCTGCACTCAACCTTCTTCGTAGGAAAGCAAGTGATTCCTAGAACCAAACTAGCTCATTTCACATAGTATACTATTCGGTAATGAAGATGTATGTTTTGTAAACAAACTACTTTAGAAATGAGACCAATGTACTAAGTTGTGCATCTTTTTAGATTACATTAACAAGGAAAGTTTGAAATTGCTGCACTCACCCTTCTTTGTAGGAAAGCAACTGATTCCCAGTACCGAATGAGCTTATTTCACACAGTACAATGTTCGGCAATGAAGATGTTTGTTTTCTCAACAAAGTACTTTACAAATGAGGCGAATCTTCTAACTTGGCCAACTTTTTAGATTACATTAACAAGGAAAGTTTGAACTTCCTGCACTCAACCTTCTTCGTAGAAATTAAACTGATTCCTAGAACGAATTACTTATTTCACACAGTACAGTGTTCGGTACTGAAGATGTTTCTTTTCTAAAGAAACAACTATAGAAATGAGGTCAATCTACTAAGTTGTGCATCTTTTAGATTACATTAACAAGGAAAGTTTGAACTTGCTGCACTCAAACATCTTTGTAGGAAAGCAAGTGATTCCTAGAACCGAGTGAGCTTATTTCACACAGTACAATGTTAGGCAATAAAGATGTTAATTTTCTCAACAAACTACTTTACAAATGAGGTGACTCTGCTAACTTGGCCATCTTTTCAGATTACATTAACAAGGAAAGTTTGAACTTGGTGCACGCAACCATCTTCGTAGAAAGGAAACTGATTCCTAGAACCGAATTAACTTATTTCACACAGTACAGTGTTCAGTACTGAAGGTGTTTGTTTTCTAAAGGAAACCACTTTAGAAATGACGCAAATCCACTAACTTGTAAATCTTGTTAGATTACACAAACGAGGAAAGTTTGAACTTGCTGCACTCAACCTTCTTCGTAGGAAAGCAAGTGATTCCTAGAACCGAACTAGCTCATTTCACATAGTATAGTGTTCGGTAATGAAGATGTTTGTTCTGTAAACAAACTACTTTAGAAATGAGGCCAATCTACTAAGTTGTGCAACTTTTCAGACTACATTAACAAGGAAAGTTTGACCTTGCTGCACTCAACCTTCTTTGTAGGAAAGCAACTGCTTCCTAGAACCGAATGAGCTTATTTCACACAGTACAATGTTTGGTAATAAAGATGTTAATTTTCTCAACAAACTACTTTACAAATGAGGTGACTCTGCTAATTTGGCCAACTTTTTAGATTACATTAACAAGAAAAGTTGGAACTTGCTGCACTCAACCATCTTCGTAGAAAGGAAACTGATTCCTAGAACCGACTTAACTTATTTCACACAGTACAGTGTTCGGTACTGAATATGTTCCTTTTCTAAAGAAACTACTTTAGAAATGAGGCTAATCTACTAAGTTGTGCATATTTTTAGATTACTTTAACAAGGAAAGTTTGAACTTGCTGCACTCAACATTCTTTGTAGGAAAGCAACTGATTCCTAGAACCAAATGAGCTTATTTCACACAGTACAATGTTCGGCAATGAAGATGTTTGTTTTCTCAACAAAGTACTTTACAAATCAGGTGAATCTTCTAACTTGCCCATCTTTTTAGATTACATTAACAAGAAAGTTTGAACTTGCTGCACTCAACCTTCTTCGTAGAAATTAAACTGATTCCTAGAAGCGAATTTACTTATTTCACACAGTACAGTGTTCGGTACTGAAGATGTCTCTTTTCAAAAGAAACTACTTTAGAAATGAGGCCAATCTACTAAGTTGTGCATCTTTTAAGATTACATTAACAATGAAAGTTTGAACTGGCTGCACTCAACTTTTTGTAGGAAAGCAAGTGATTCCTAGAACCGAATGAGCTGATTTCACACCGTACAATATTCGGCAATAAAGATGTTAATTTTCTCAACAATCTACTTTACAAATGAGGCGAATCTACTAACTTGGCCATCTTTTTAGATTACATTAACCAGGAAAGTTTGAACTTGCTGCACTCAACCATCTTCGTAGAAATTAAACTGCTTCCTAGAAGCGAATTCACTTATTTCACACAGTACAGTGTTCGGTACTGAAGATGTTTCTTTTCTAAAGAAACTACTTTAGAAATGAGCCGAATCTTCTAAATGGTACATCTTGTTAGATTACACAAACGAGGAAAGTTTGAACTTGCTGCACTCAACCATCTTCGTAGGAAAGCAAGTGATTCCTAGTATCGAACTAGCTCATTTCACATAGTACAGTGTTCGGTAATGAAGATGTTTGTTTTCTAAACAAACTACTTTAGAGATGAGGCCAATCTACTAAGTTGTGCTTGTTGTCAGATTACATTAACAAGGAAAGTTTGAACTTGCTGCACTCCACCTTCTTCGTAGAAATTAAACTGATTCCTAGAAGCGAATTAACTTATTTCACACTCTACAGTGTTCGGTACTGAAGATGTTTCTTTTCTAAAGAAACTACTTTAGAAATGAGCCCAATCTACTAAGTTGTGCATCTTTTTAGATTACATTACCAAGGAATGTTTGAACTTGCTGCACTCAACCTTCTTTGTAGGAAAGCAAGTGATTCCTAGAACCGAATGAGCTTATTTCACACAGTACAATATTCGGCAATAAAGATGTTAATTTTCTCAACAAAGTATTTTACAAATGAGGTGACTCTGCTAACTTGGCCATCTTTTTAGATTACATTAACAAGGAAAGTTGAAACTTGCTGCACTCAACCTTCTTCGTAGGAAAGCAAGTGATTCCTAGAACCGAACTAGCTCATTTCACATAGTATACTGTTCTGTAATGAAGATGTTTGTTTTGTAAACAAACTACTTTAGAAATGAGGCCAATCTACTAAGTCGTGCATCTTTTTAGATTACATTAACAAGGAAAGTTTGAACTTGCTGCACTCAACCATCTTCGTAGAAATTAAACTGATTTCTAGAACCCAATTGCCTTATTTCAAACAGTACAGTGTTCGGTACAGAAGATGTTTCTTTTCTAAAGAAACTACTTTAGAAATGAGGCGATTGCACTAACTTGTACATCTTGTTAGATTACACAAACTTGGAAAGTTTGACCTTGCTGCAATCAACCTTCTTCGTAGGAAAGCAAATGATTCCTAGAACCGAACTAGCTCATTTCACATAGTATAGTGTTCGGTAATGAAGATGTTTGTTTTGTAAACAAACTACTTTAGAAATGAGGCCAATATAATAAGTTGTGCATCTTTTCAGATTACATTAACAAAGAAAATTTGAACTTGCTTCACTCAACCTTCTTTGTAGGAAAGCAACTGATTCCGAGAACCGAATGAGCTTATTTCACACAGTACAGTGTTCGGCAATGAAGGTGTTTGTTTTCTCAACAAAGTACTTTACAAATGAGGTGAATCTTCGAACGTGGCCATCTTTTTAGATTACATTAACAAGGAAAGTTTGAACTTGCGGCACTCAACCTTCTTTGTAGGAAAGCAATTGATTCCTAGAAGCGAATTAACTTATTTCACACTGTACAGTGTTCGGTAATGAAGATGTTTGTTTTCTAAACAAACTACTTTAGAAAAGAGGACAATCTACTAAGTTGTTCATCTTTTCAGATTACATGAACAGGGAACGTTTGAACTTGCTGCACTCAACCTTCTTTGTAGGAAAGCAACTGATTCCTAGAACCGAATGAGCTTATTTCACACAGTACAATGTTCGGCAATGAAGATGTTTGTTTTCTCAACAAACTACTTTACAAATGAGGCGAATCTACTAACTTGGCTATCTTTTTAGATTACATTAAGAAGTAAAGTTTGAACTTGCTGCACTCAACCTTCTTTGTAGTAAAGCAAATGATTCCTAGAACCGAATGAGCTTATTTCACACAGTACAATGTTCGGCAATGAAGATGTTTGTTTTCTCAACAAAGTACTTTACAAATCAGGCGAATCTTCTAACTTGGCCATCTTTTTAGATTACATTAACAAGGAAAGTTTGAACTTGCTGCACTCAACCTTCTTCGTAGAAATTAAACTGATTCCTAGAAGCGAATTAACTTATTGCACACAGTACAGTGTTCGGTACTGAAGATGTTTCTTTTCTAAAGAAACTACTTTAGAAATGAGGCCAATCTACTAAGTTGTGCATCTTTTTGGATTATATTAACAAGGAAAGTTTGAACTGGCTGCACTCAACCTTCTTTGTAGGAAAGCAACTGAATTCTAGAACTAAATTAGCTTTTTTCACACAGTAAAATGTTCGGCAATGAAGATGTTTGTTTTCTCAAGAAACTACTTTACCAATGAGGCAAATCTACTAACTTGGACATCTATTTAGAGCACATTAACAAGGAAAGTTTGAACTTGCTAAACTCAACCATCTTCGTAGAAATTAAACTGATTCCTAGAATCGAATTAACTTATTTCACACAGTACAGTGTTAAGTTAATGAAGATGTTTCTTTTCTCAAAGAAACTACTTTAGAAATGAGGCCAATCTACTAAGTAGTGCATCTTTTTAGATTACATTAACATGGAAAGTTTGAACTTGCTGCACTCAACCTTCTTTGTAGGAAAGCAACTGATTCCTAGAACCGAATGAGCTTATTTCACACAGTACAATGTTCAATAATGAAGATGTTTGTTTTCTCAACAAAGTACATTACAAATGAGGCGAATCTTCTAACTTGGCCTTCTTTAGATTACATTAAAAGGAATGTTTGAACTTGCTGCACTCAACCTTCTTCGTAGAAATTAAACTGATTCCTAGAAGCGAATTCAATTATTTCACACAGTACAGTGTTCGGTACTGAAGATGTTTCTTTTCTAAAGAAACTACTTTAGAAATGAGGGCAATCTACTAAGTTGTGCATCTTTTTAGATTACATCAACAAGGAAATTTGAACTTGCTGCACTCAACCTTCTTGTAGGAAAGCAAGTGATTACTAGAACCGAATGAGCTTATTTCACAGAGTACAATGTTCGGCTATAAAGATGTTTTTTTCTCAACAAACTATTTTACAAATGAGCTGACTCTACTAACTTGGCCATCTTTTTAGATTACATTAACAAGGAAAGTTTGAACTTGCTGCACTCAACCATCTTCGTAGAAAAGGAAAATGATTCCTAAAACCGAATTAACTTATTTCACACAGTACAATGTTCAGTACTGAACCTGTTTGTTTTCTACAGAAACCACTTTAGAAACGACGCGAATACACTAACTTGTACATCTTGTTAGATTACACAAACGAGGAAAGTTTGAACTTGCTGCACTCATCCTTCTTCGTCGGAAAGCAAGTGACTCCTAGAACCGAACTAGCTCATTTCACATACTATAGAGTTCGGTAATGAAGATATTTGTTTTGTAAACAAACTACTTTAGAAATGAGGCCAATCTACTAAGTTGTGCATCTTTTTAGATTACATTAACATGGAAAGGTTGAACTTGCTGCACTCAACCTTCTTTGTAGGAAAGCAACTGATTCCTAGAACCGAATGAGCTTATTTCACACCGTAAAATGTTCGGCAATGAAGATGTTTGTTTTCTCAACAAAGTACATTACAAATGAGGCGAATCTTCTAACTTGGCCATCTTTAGAGATTACCTTAACAAGGAATGTTTGAACTTGCTGCACTCAACCTTCTTCGTAGAAATTAAACTGCTTCCTAGAAGCGAATTCACTTATTTCACACAATACAGTGTTCGGTACTGAAGATGTTTCTTTTCTAAAGAAACTACTTTAGAAATGAGGGCAATCTACTAAGTTGTGCATCTTTTTCGATTACATTAACAAGGAAATTTGAACTTGCTGCACTCAACCTTCTTGTAGGAAAGCAAGTGATTACTAGAACCGAATGAGCTTATTTCACAGAGTACAATATTCGGCTATAAAGATGTTTTTTTTCTCAACAAACTATTTTACAAATGAGCTGACTCTGCTAACTTGGCCATCTTTTTAGATTACATTAACAAGGAAAGTTTGAACTTGCTGCACTCAACCATCTTCGTAGAAAGGAAAATGATTCCTAAAACCGAATTAACTTATTTCACACAGTACAGTGTTCAGTACTGAACCTGTTTGTTTTCTACAGAAACCACTTTAGAAACGACGCGAATACACTAACTTGTACATCTTGTTAGATTACACAAACGAGGAAAGTTTGAACTTGCTGCACTCATCCTTCTTCGTCGGAAAGCAAGTGATTCCTAGAACCGAACTAGCTCATTTCACATACTATAGAGTTCGGTAATGAAGATATTTGTTTTGTAAACAAACTACGTTAGAAATGAGGCCAATCTACTAAGTTGTGCATCTTTTTAGATTACATTAACAAGGGAAGTTTGAAATTGCTGCACTCAACCATCTTTGTAGGAAAGCAACTGATTCCTAGAACCGAATTAGCTTATTTCACACAGTACAATGTTCAGTAATGAAGATGTTTCTTTTCTCAATAAACTACATTAGAAATGAGGCGAATCTTCTAACTTGTACATCTTGTTAGATTACACAAACTAGGAATGTTTGAACTTGCTGCACTCAACCTTCTTCGTAGGAAAGCAAGTGATTCCTAGAACCGAATTCACTTATTTCACACAGTACAATGTTAGAAACAGTTATGAAGATGTTTGTTTTCTAAAGAAACTACTTTAGAAATGAGGCCAATCTACTAAGTTGTGCATCTTTTTAGATTACATTAACAAGGAAATTTGAACTTGCTGCACTCAACCTTCTTTATAGGAAAGCAAGTGATTCCTAGAACAGAATGAGCTTATTTCACACAGTACAATGTTTGGCAATAAAGATGTTTTTTTCTCAACAAACTACTTTACAAATGAGGCGAATCTACTAACTTGGCCATCTTTTTAGATTACATTAACAAGGAAAGTTTGAACTTGCTGCACTCAACCATCTTCGTAGAAATTAAAATGATTCCTAAAACCGAATTAACTTATTTCACACAGTACAGTGTTTGGTACTGAAGATGTTTGTTTTCTAAAGAAACTACTTTAGAAATGAGGCCAATCTACTAAGTTGTACATCTTGTTAGATTACACAAACAAAGAAAGTTTGAACTTGCTGCACTCAACCTTCTTGTAGGAAAGCAAGTGATTCCTAGAACCGAATGAGCTTATTTCACACAGTACAATGTTCGGCAATGAAGATGTTTGTTTTTCAACAAACTACTTTAGAAATGAGGCCAATCTACTAAGTTGTGCATCTTTTTAGATTACATTAACAAGGAAAGTTTGAACTTGCTGCACTCAACCATCTTCTTAGGAATTAAACTGATTCCTAGAACCGATTTACGTTATTTCACACAGGACAGTGTTCAGTACTGAAGATGTTTCTTTTATAAATAAACTACTTTAGAAATGAGGCGAATGCACTAACTTCTACATCTTGTTAGATTACACAAACTAGGAAAGTTTGAACTTGCTGCACTCAACCTTCTTCGTAGGAAAGCAAGTGATTCCTAGAACCGAACAAGCTCATTTCACATAGTATAGTGTTCGGTTATGAAGATGTTTGTTTTGTAAACAAACTACTTTAGAAATGAGGCCAATCTACTAAGTTGTGCATCTTTTCAGATTACATTAACAAGGAAAGTTTGAACTGGCTGCACTCAACCTTCTTTATAGGAAAGCAACTGATTCCTAGAACAGAATGAGCTTATTTCACACAGTACAATGTTTGGCAATGAAGATGTTTTTTTCTGAACAACTACTTTACAAATGAGGCGAACCTACTAACTTGGCCATCTTTTTAGATTACATTAACAAGGAAAGTTTGAACTTGCTGCACTCAACCATCTTCGTAGAAATTAAACTGATTCCTAGAAGCGAATTAACTTATTTCACACAGTACAGTGTTTGGTACTGAAGATGTTTCTTTTCTAAAGAAACTACTTTAGAAATGAGGCCAGTCTAATAAGTTGTGCATCTTTTGAGATTACATTTACAAAGAAAGTTTAAACTTGATGCACTCAACCTTCCTTGTAGGAAAGCAAGTGATTCCTAGAACCGAATGAGCTTATTTCACACAGTACAATGTTCGGCAATGAAGATGTTTGTTTTCTCAACAAACTACTTTACAAATAAGGAGAATCTACTGCGGCGAACCTCCCGACCTGCATGAAAGGAACGACCACAAGACGAGGATTCTTCTTGATCACACTTTATTGGAGAGCCTCTTGGTTAAAAGGAAAGCTGATGGCGAGGGGTGAGGGGCGCAAATCTGCAGCTGCTTTTATAGGGCGTACTGCTACGAGGCGCTTACTGATTGGTTGCAAGAAACTTGCTACAAGTAGATTCCACGGGATAGGCTCGGGACAGGTTGGCGCCACGCCATCGCGCATACCTTGAGTAAGGTTAGCGCCAAGACGCTGCCTAATATGGAGTTGTTTAACTCAACACCGACAGGAAGCCAGCGCCATCTTGGCGTTTGATCTAGCTCCCTGCAGTTCCCCCTTCTTTATTATAACCAGGCCAAGCTCCAGAGTTATCGCCCTCCCGATCAGGTCCCCACCTCATGATGTGTTGACCGATCAAGGGAGGCAATTCGACCTCCCCTTTCTCAGTGCAATGGGAAGGATCCCTTGAGAGTGCAAGGGCGTCGGTCAAACAGGGCTACCAATTCCTGCCCATCCTCGTGCAGTGGGTACTCTAGACCCTGAGGGTGCAAAGGCCAGGGAACTAATTGCCTTTAGGGCTGACAGCCAAATTTGGGGAGGATCCACACTCCACTGCAGCTAGTGCCTGAGAGATAATCACCTTGTCCCTCCTAGCTTTGGCTCGCATTTTGCAAACCAACCATAGGCAGAACAGACATCCTCCAAAACAGCAGACTGCAAACAGTCCTACCCCTACCCACTCTTTGAAGAAAGAAAAGGCTGATGAAAACCAGGAGGTGAAACCTTTTGCCAAACTAAGGTCCAGCCAAGTGGAATTAATGGCAACAATAGCTCTTCTTAACACATCTAGGTTCACATCAAACTCCTCGGACCAATTCCCCAAAAGATACAAAGACAATTTGCGAGACAAATTGGCTGCTCGAGTCAGCAACATACAGGAGTCACGGGCTGGACCAAGCGTGAAACAGAGAGCGCCCTCTTCCTTAAAGGTCCGGTTCTCTCCCAAAGGTTGAGCGGTGTCATCCTTCAGAAGGGTGGGGAGGCCCAAATCCTTTTGTGTTGTAAAGAAATGAGGGAAAACCGGTGCATCATGGCGGACAGGCAGAGGTTTTGGGAAGGCAGACAAAATTCCCCAGCGTTGCTCTCCTCTACTGAGTGCCAGGATCTGGAGAGCCATCATCCCCAGGCTCCTCCACATCCCGTTTCCACGAATCATTCTGAATCTCCAGGTTTTCTCCTGAGGAAGGGTGGACTGTTCTCACCAGCCGGCCTGGAACCCAGTGGGGCGATTCCTGGTCCTGTGGAAAAACACAAACAGCTCCCCTGGATCTTATTATAACAAGATCCGGTCCTTTCCATTTATCATCTAGGACATCTTTCCACATCACCACTTCTCTGGGTGACTGGGCCACATCTTGACTGTGCCTGTCAGCTGCAGACTTATCATTATTGTCCAAAATTAAAAAATTAAGGGTGAAGAGGGCTAAGGAAACCCTCTCCTTAGGGGTTGCATCTTCTGCTATCCCCCTCTTTTGTTTAAATAAAATGGCTTTGATACTCTTATTGGCTCTCTCCACAATGCCTTGGCCTTGTGGATTATAAGGAAGGCCAGTGGTGTGGGCAACTTGCATCTGCACACAAAAGGCCCGAAAACCAGTAGATGTATATGCCGGGCCATTATCAGTTTTTAAACGGGCGCGGCTTTCCCCATGCTGCCCAGGCCTCCAGGCAGTGGGTTTTTACATGAGAGGCCTTCTCACCCGCCAACGGCGAGGCGAAGATAATTCCTGAACAAGTGTCCACTGAGACATGTAAATATTTCAATCTTCCAAACTCAGGGAGATGAGTCACATCCATTTGCCAAAGATCACCAGGACGGAGGCCTCGGGGATTAACACCCACATGAGGGGAGGGCAGAAAAGTGACACAAGACTGACAAGATTTTACAATGTCTCGCGCCTCATTTCTTGAGATAGGGAATCTTTTCCTCAAGGTATTTGCAGGGACATGATATAATCTGTGAAATTCAGTGGCTAAGGCCTTGGAATTATCTAGGGAAAGCATGGCCAACCTAGTGGCCTTGTCAACCATATCATTAGCTTGTGACAAAGGGCCAGGCAACAAAGAATGTGCACGAATATGAGTGACATAGAAAGGGCACGTTCGCTGTAAAATCAAAGACTGGAGTTGCAAAAGAACATTGGAAATTATACTAGCAGATTGGATAGAGGCAGCAATTTCTAAGCCAGCGACGGCATTGGCCACATATTGGGAATCTGTAAACAAGTTGAAAGAATTGGAGAAGGTCTGAAAAACCTCCAAAACAATCATACATTCCACGATTTGAGGGGACTCATGTCTAAACATTCTCACCACCGGTTCTGACCCCTGCACCAAATATGCTCCGCGGCCAGATTTTGACCCATCAGGAAAGATGGCCGGGGCTGATGCAATAGGATCCTGAACAGTAACTCTCGGGAAATAGACTAAATTGTGTTCAACAAAGGATAGAATAGGGCTCTTTGGATAATGATTGTCTATGACATTCGGAAAAGCACACATAAGGATGCCCCAATCATCCACAGTGCCAGATAAAACCTCTACTTGCTCTTTAGTATAGGGGATAATAAGTTTGTCAGGGAGCCTCGCAAAGTGCATCAAGCAATATTTAAGTCCCAGGCAGGCCTGTTGGGCCACCAACTGCGGGAAATATTGAAGGGTAAGGGCTCCCAAGGAATGCCCATGAAGCCACAGCAGGGGCTCTTCCTGCCAAAGTACTCCCGTGGGAACATCCTTAGTCTTAAGAATGCACAGGAGAAGTGGCTTTGAAGGTTCAAATCGATCAAGTTGCACCCTCATAAGTGCCTCTTCAATCTTATTAAGAGCCTCACGGGCAAGCTGTGTGAGCTCGCGGGGGGATGTGACATCAGGGTTGCCTTCAAGTATAGAAAAAGTGGCAACAAATCTGCTCGAGGCACATGAAGAAATCCTCGTAACCAATTAATATCTCCCAGTAATTTTTGGAAATCATTCAGAGTATGTAAATGCGAGGTGCGGATGCACATCTTTTATGCCCCTGACTGAATGTGGACTGATGACAGATCCCAAAAATGTAACTGAGTCCGTCTGTTGAATCTTTTCTGGGGCTATTGTCAACCCACTATCCTCTAATGCCTTAATAACCTTCTCAAAAGAAGCATGCAGAACAGGCAACGTAGGGGCAGTCAGTAAAATATCATCCATATAATGAATCATGCGAGAGAAGAAGGAAACTCTTGTCGTACAGAGATCAGAGCAGAGTCCACAAATAGCTGACATATAGTGGGACTATTAGCCATTCCCTGGGCAACACACGCCATTGGAAGCGGGCATCCGGTCTCTCATGATTGGTTGAGGGGAGGGTAAAAGCAAAGCGTTCCCTATCCTGGGAGCAAAGAGGTATAGAAAAGAAACAGTCCTTAATATCTAAGACCATCACTGGCCAGCCCTTAGGCAAAGCAGAGAGCGCTGGCAGGCCTCTCTGAACTGGCCCCAAGACCTGCATTTGAGCATTGACCGCCCTTAGGTCATGAAGCAATCTCCACTTGCCTGACTGCTTCTTAATCACAAATATTGGGATGTTCCATGGGGAGACAGAAGGCTCCAGATGACCAAGATCTAACTGTTCCTGAACTAACTTCTGAGCTGCTTCCAGCTTTTCCTGTGATAGGGTCCATTGAGGAACCCATATAGCTTTCTGAGTCAACCAGGGTATGGGTACCTGTATTCTTCTGGAAGCGGTATTTTCAACAGCCCCTAGGAAAAACCCAGCCCCTGACGATCCAACTTTTCTTTTGGAATAATTGGTTCTGGGCGCCCCTGAGGCATTTACCCAGTCCCTGGTTTGGGACAAAACCTTGCATTTTCATCATATTTTTACTAGCCTCCGAATAGTCATTGGTCAGACGGAGGCGCATCTGGGACTGAACATCCCTGCCCCATAAATTAATTGGGACAGCCAGCACAAAAGGCTGTATTTTTCCTTTTTGTCCCTCCTCAGTATACCAAGTTAATTCTTTTGCACTCATCTGTGGTGTCTCAGCATACCCTAGGCCCTGCAGAGTCTGAGAAGACTTCTGAAGAGGCCAAGATTTTGGCCAAGAGTTCATCTGAATAATACTTCTATCTGCCCCAGTATCAACCAAACCTGAAAATATTTTTCCCTCTATGGTTAACTGCAAAAGTGGTCTTTGATCTAACTCTAAGGACAGACATGCTAGGTCCACACCAGTGGACCCAAAACCTTCACTTCCCCTTTCTTTATTTTCTGCAGGGAAGGAAGAATGGCTGGAAGGTAGAATCAATAGCTGGGCAATACGATCCCCCGGGGCAATAGACACAACCCCATAAGGGGAGTGACACAGGACCTTAATGATACCCTTGTAATCAGGATCAATGACTCCAGGAAAAACAATCAATCCCTTCAAAGTTGACGATGAGCGCAAGAGAAGGCCCACGGTGTCTCCTCTCAGGGGCCCACAGACATCCGTTTCCAGGGCTTGTACACCCATGTCAGGGTTAGGACCAGTCCGGCGGCGGCATGGGAGGTCCAGCCCTGCGGAACCTGATGTGGCTCTTCGGACTGAGAGGACGGTGGCGGGCTGGCGCCTGGAATGCCCCATATATTTGTGGGCCCTGGGGACGGGGGACCCTCATCCCGTTTTTTGATTCCTGCCTTTGTTGAAGAGGTGGTATGGGCATCCCATTGATATCTCTCACTGACCTGCATTCATTGGCCCAATGCTTACCCTTTTTACATCTCGGACAGGTACCCGGAGGGTGCTGCTTTTGCCCTCCCCAAAATGCATGGCCCCCCCGGTTGAGGGCACTGGCGTTTAAAATGCCCAGGCTGTCCACACTTAAAACATCCCTTCGAGCCTTGAGCCTGATGAGACTTTGTGGCAGCAAGAACTGCTGCTGCCAGGCCCGCATTGGACAGGGGTCCGCCAATTTCACGACACGCCTTAATCAAGGCATCTATCCCTTTTTCCGGACAGGATTTATTGCTCTCTGACATTCCCTTTGTACTCTGTTCATATATTAGTTGAAGCACAAAGGGCATAGTATGATCTGCTGTACCTATGGTTCTCTCTGCAGCATCCATCATTCTGGCAGCAAAGTCTGCAAAAGGTTCTGTTGAGCCTTGAATAATTTTTGTTAAGTTACCAGCCACTTTCCCTTTATTGGGAATGGCTCTCCAGGCTCAGTAGTGAACATCATTGACCTGTTGATACACTTCTAGTGGCAAATTTACCTGGTCAGCTGTATAGGGACCAAGCCCCAAGAGCATATCAACTGTCCAGTGAGGATGGCCATCTTGAAGGTTCTGTCTAGCCTGTGTCTGAGCGTTATCCGTAGCAAAGGATTTGAACTCAAGATACTGGCCGTTTGAAAGGCAAGCCTTTGCTAACTCCATCCAATCTGTAGGAGTTAAGGGAACTGCAATAATCCTGCGCAACAGCGCAATTGAGTAATCTGCGCCTGGTCCAAAATCTTTCACTGCCTGAACCAAATCCTTCAGTTGTTTATAGGAGACCGGTTCATGCCTTCTTTGATTGGTTGCCGGGTCTTCAAAGACTGGGAAGGCGGAGGCCAGCCGTGACCAGGTTTTTGCCCTAATGAAGCGGCACCTGTCCTCTGGGGGGATATAGGGTGGCGGTGCCGAAGGCTCCACCTTCTGTACAGGGCCATACCCCCTATCTTCTGACCTCCCCATCAATAGAGGGCGCCTGGGTGGAGGCCTACATCGCTCCCTATCATAAAGGGCAGCAGCCTCTTCCAGTCCCTCCTCTTCCTCTTCAGTTAGTTTATCTTCTTCCTCCTTTTCAGAATCTGAGCTAGTCTCATCATCTGCCTCCAGCACATTTAAATGTGCAAACTCCTCTAGAATAGGATACTTCCTAACAGAGGCTCCTCTGACCCCCTCAAAGGGCAGGCAAGAGTAAGTTTCACCTATTTCTTTGAGCTCTTCTTGTAAACTTTTATCTTTTTCTTGTTTTTGTTCTCCTTTTTTTATTTCCCCTTTTTTCCTAGGCCTAGCTTGTATTTCCCCATTTGTGTCTGACTCAGAAAGGCTATCCTGGTGTCTTGCTAGCGCCCTCCGTCCCTCTCTGATGATGTCCTTGTGACTGCCCTTACTCAAACAGGAGTACACGATGAAAAGCAGTACCCACAGGGGAAAGGCAACAGCAAGGACCAAAAAAATCTCTAAGTCAAAAAACAGCATACCTGGGGATGACTTACCGTCTTCCTCTCCTCCGTGTCAAGTTCTGGATCCTCTTCGCCCCCCGCCTGGCGACATCACAGGCACCCGGCGCCCCGGCTTCGCACCACTTTGCGGCGAACCTCCCGACCTGCAGGAAAAGGAATGACCACAAGACGAAGATTCTTCTTGATCACACTTTATTGGAGAGCCTCTTGGTTAACAGGAAAGCTGATGGCGAGGGGCGAGGGTGCAAATCTGCAGCTGCTTTTAGGGCGACTGCTTTGAGGCGCTTTACTGATTGGTTGCAAGAAACTTGCCACAAGCAGATACCACGGGATAGGCTCGGGACAGGTTGCGTCCACGCGAAACGCATACCTTGAGTAAGGTTAGCGCTAAGACGCTGCCTAATATGGAGTTGTTTACCTCAACACTGACAGGAAGCCAGCGCCATCTTGTAATGGCGTTTGCTCTAGCTCCCTGCAATCTACTAACTTGGCCATCTTTTTAGATTACATTAACAAGGAAAGTTTGAACTTGCTGCACTCAACCATCTTCGTAGAAATGAAAATGATTCCTAGAAGCGAATTCACTTATTTCACACAGTACAGTGTACGGTACTGAAGATGTTTCTTTTCTAAAAAAACTACTTTAGAAATGAGGCCAATCTACTAAGTTGTGCATCTTTTTACATTATATTAACAAGGTAAGTTTGAACTTGCTGCACTCAACCTTCTTTGTAGGAAAGCAAGTGATTCCTAGAACCGAATGAGCTTATTTCACACAGTACAATGTTCGGCAATGAAGATGTTTGTTTTCTCAACAAAGTACTTTACAAATGAGGCGAATCTTCTAACTTGGCCATCTTTTTACATTACAATAACAAGGAACGTTTGAACTTGCTGCACTCAACCTTCTTCGTAGAAATTAAACTGATTCCTAGAAGCGAATTCATTTATTTCACACAGTACAGTGTTCGATACTGAAGATGTTTCTTTTCTAAAGAAACTACTGTAGAAATGAGGCCAATCTACTAAGTTTTGCATCTTTTAAGATTACATTAACAAGGAAATTTTGAACTTGCTGCACTCAACCTTCTTTGTAGGAAAGCAAGTGATTCCTAGAACCGAATGAGCTTATTTCACGCAGTACAATGTTCGGCAATAAAGATGTTAATTTTCTCAACAAACTACTTTACAAATGAGGTGACTCTGCTAACTTGGCCATCTTTTTAGATTACATTAACAAGGAAAGTTTGAACTTGCTGCACTCAACCATCTTCGTAGAAAGGAACCTGATTCCCAGAACAGAATTAACTTCTTTCACACAGTACAGTGTTCACTACTGAAGATGTTTGTTTTATAAGGAAACCACTTTAGAAACGACGCGAATCCATTAACTTGTAAATCTTGTTAGATTACACAAACGAGGAAAGTTTGAACTTGCTGCACTCAACCTTCTTCGTAGGAAAGCAAGTGATTCCTAGAACCAAACTAGCTCATTTCACATACTATACTGTTGAGTAATGAAGATGTTTGTTTTCTAAACAAACTACTTTAGAAATGAGGCCAATCTACTAAGTTGTGCAACTTTTCAGATTACATTAACAAGGAAAGTTTGAACTTGCTGCACTCAACCTTCTTTGTAGGAAAACAACTGATTCCTAGAACCCAATGAGCTTATTTCACTCAGTACAATGTTCGGCAATGAAGATGTTTGTTTCCTCAACAAAGTACTTTACAAATGAGGCGAATCTTCTAACTGGGCCATCTTTTTGAGATTACATTAAAAAAGGAGTTTGAACTTGCTACACTCAACCTTCCCCGTAGAAATTAAACTGCTTCCTAGAAGCGAATTCACTTATTTCACACAGTACAGTGTTCGGTAATGAAGATGTTTCTTTTCTAAAGAAACTACTTTAGAAATGAGGCCAATCTACTAAGTTGTGCATCTTTTTAGATTACATTAACAAGGAAATTTGAACTTGCTGCAGTCAACCTTCTTTGTAGGAGAGCAAGTGATTCCTAGAACCGAATGAGCTTATTTCACACAGTACAATATTCGGCGATAAAGATGTTAATTTTCTCAACAAACTCTTTTACAAATGAGGTGACTCTGCTAACTTGGCCACCTTTTTAGATTACATTAACAAGGAAAGTTTGAACTTGCTGCACTCAACCATCTTCGTAGAAAGGAAACTGATTCCTAAAACCGAATTAACTTATTTCACACAGTACAGTGTTCAGTACTGAACATGTTTGTTTTCTACAGAAAGCACTTTAGAAACGACATGAATCCACTAACTTGTACATCTTGTTAGATTACACAAACGAGGAAAGTTTGAACTTGCTTCACTCATCCTTCTTCGTAGGAAAGCAAGTGATTCCTAGAACCGAACTAGCTCATTTCACATAGTATAGTGTTCGGTAATGAAGATGTTTGTTTTGTAAACAAACTACTTTAGAAATGAGGCCAATCTAATAAGTTGTGCATCTTTTTAGATTACATTAACAAGGGAAGTTTGAACTTGCTGCCCTCAACCATATTCTTAGGAATTAAACTGATTCCTAGAACCGATTTACGTTATTTCACACAGTACAGTGTTCAGTACTGAAGATGTTTCTTTTCTAAAGAAACTACTTTAGAAATGAGGCGAATGCACTAACTTGTACATCTTGTGAGATTACACAAACTAGGAAAGTTTGAACTTGCTGCACTCAACCTTCTTCGTAGGAAAGCAAATGATTCCTAGAACCGAACTAGCTCATTTCACATAGTATAGTGTTCGGTAATGAAGATGTTTGTTTTGTAAACAAACTACTTTAGAAATGAGGCCAATATAATAAGTTGTGCATCTTTTCAGATTACATTAACAAAGAAAATTTGAACTTGCTGCACTCAACCTTCTTTGTAGGAAAGCAAGTGATTCCTAGAACCGAATGAGCTTATTTCACACAGTACAATGTTCGGCAATAAAGATGGTAATTTTCTCAACAAACTACTTTACAAATGAGGTGACTCTGCTAACTTGGCCATCTTTTTAGATTACATTAACAAGGAAAGTTTGAACTTGCTGCATTCAACCATCTTCGTAGAAAGGAAACTGATTCCTAAAACCGAATTAACTTATTTCACACAGTACAGTGTTCACTACTGAAGATGTTTGTTTTATAAGGAAACCACTTTAGAAACGACGCAAATCCACTAACTTGTAAATCTTGTTAGATTACACAAACGAGGAAAGTTTGACATTGCTGCACTCAACCTTCTTACTAGGAAAGAAACTGATTCCTAGAACTGAAGTAGATCATTTCACATAGTATAGTGTTCGGTAATGGAGATGTTTCTTTTGTAAACAAACTACTTTAGAAATGAGGCCAATCTGCTAAGTTGTGCAACTTTTCAGATTACATTAACAAGGAAAGATTGAACTTGCTGCACTCAACCTTCTTTGTAGGAAAGCAACTGATTCCTAGAACTGATTGAGCTTATTTCACACAGTACAATGTTTGGCAATGAAGATGTTTGTTTTCTCAAATAACTATTTTAAAAATGAGGCGAATCTACTAACTTGGCCATCTTTTAGATTACATTAACAAGGAAAGTTTGAACTTGCTGCACTCAACCATCTTCGTAGAAATTAAAGTGATTCCTAGAAGCGAATTCACTTATTTCACACAGTCCAGTGTTCGGTACTGAAGATGTTTGTTTTCTAAAGAAACTACTTTAGAAATGAGGCGAATCCGCTAACTTGTACATCGTGTTAGATTACACAAACTAGGAAAGTTTGAACTTGCTGCACTCAACCTTCTTCCTAGGAAAGCAAGTGATTCCTAGAACCGAACTAGCTCATTTCACATAGTATAGTGTTCGGTAATGAAGATGTTTGTTTTGTAAACAAACTACTTTAGAAATGAGGCCAATTTACTAAGTTGTGCAACTTTTCAGATTACATTAATGACGAAAGTTTGAACTTGCTGCACTCAACCTTCATTGTAGGAAAGCAACTGATTCCTAGAACCGAATGAGCTTATTTCACACAGTACAATGTTTGGCAATGAAGATGTTTGTTTTCTCAACAAACTACTTTACAAATGAGGCGAATCTACAAACATGGCCATCTTTTTAGATTACATTAACAAGGAAAGTTTGAACTTGCTGCACTCAACCATCTTCGTAGAAAGGAAACTGATTCCTAGAACCGAATTAACTTATTTCACACAGTACAGGGTTCAGTACTGAAGATGTTTGCTTTCTAAAGAAACCACTTTAAAAATGACGCAAATCCACTAACTTGTACTTCTTCTTAGATTACACAAACGAGGAAAGTTTGAACTTGCTGCACTCAACCTTCTTCGTAGGAAAGCAAGTGATTCCTAGAACCGAACTAGCTCATTTCGCATAGTATAGTGTTAGGTAATGAAGATGTTTGTTTTGTAAACAAACTACTTTAGAAATGAGGCCAATCTACTAAGTTGTGCATCTTTTTAGATTACATTAACAAGGAAAGTTTGAACTGGCTGCACTCAACTTCTTTGTAGGAAAGCAACTGAATTCTAGAACTAAATTAGCTTTTTTCACACAGTATAATGTTCTGCAATGAAGATGTTTCTTTTCTCAACAAACTACTTTACCAATGAGGCAAATCTACTAACTTGGACATCTTTTTAGAGCACATTAACAAGAAAGTTTGAACTTGCTAAACTCAAACATCTTCGTAGAAAGTAAACTGATTCCTAGTACTGAATTAGCTGATTTTACACAGTACAAAGTTTGGCAATTTAGGTTTGTTTTCTAAAGAAACTACTTTAGAAATGAGGTGAATCTACTAACTTGGACATCTTTTTAGATTACATTAACAAGGAAAGTTTGAACTTGCTAAACTCAACCATCTTCGTAGAAAGGAAACTGATTCCTAAAACCGAATTAACTGATTCCTAGAACTGAATGAGCTTATTTCACACAGTACAATATTCGGCAATGAAGATGTTTGTTTTCTCAACAAAGTACTTTACTGCAGGGAGCTAGAGCAAACGCCATTACAAGATGGCGCTGGCTTCCTGCCGGTGTTGAGGAAAACGTCTCCATATTAGGCAGTGCCTTGGCGCCAACCTTACTCAAGGTATGCGCACACGCATGACGCAACCTGTCCCAAGCCTATCCCGTGGTATCTGCTTGTGGCAAGCTTCTCGCAACCAATCAGTAAGCGCCTTGTAGCAGTACGCCCTATAAAAGCAGCTGCAGATTTGCGCCCCTCGCCATCAGCTTTCCTGTTAACCAAGGGCTCTCCAATAAAGTGTGATACAAGAAGAATCCTCGTTTGTGGTCGTTCCTTTCCTGCTGGTCGGGAGGTTTGCTGCAAAGTGGTGCTGAAAACCCGGGATGCCGGGTGTCTTGCGGTCGCCAGGCGGGGGACCGAAGAGGATCCAGAACTTGACACACGGAGAGGAAGGCGCCGGTAAGTCATCTCCGGGCTTGTTTTCTGTTGGGTCTGATGGAAGTCCGTTTGGTCCTTGCTGTCCTCGCCTGTTGTTGTTTGTATTGTTTGGGCCTTTATCTTTGCTACCGGTTATTCTTGCTTTTCTTATAAAGGGAAGAGATATTTACCTCTCTGGCATGATATCGAAAGTAAAACCCTGGTAGATAACAGGGTATTTCTGATTTTGTGTCTCTTCCTGTTGGTAAGTTCGCTGGTAGATAAAAGCGCACAACATGGGTAACAGTCAGAGTGCCCCGGCGGCAATAGATCATTTTTCTGGGTTGATAAAGGCGCTTCTCAAGCAGCGTGATATTCAGATTTCCACTGTCACGATTAGGAGGATTGTTAGAGATATGGATTTGGCCGCCCCTTGGTTCACAGTTTCAGGGGCTCTTACTATCTCCTCCTGGGAGAAGTTGGGCCATGATCTGCGGGAGGCGGAAAAGGAAGGAAGTCTGGGAAAGGGCACGTTGCCATTTTGGCGGCTAGTCCACTCTTGCTTGAGCAGTGGAAGACATGCAGACATTATTGGAGAGGGCCAAAGGGCTTTAGCACAACATCAGGACAGCCTTTCAGAATCAGATACAAGTGGGGAATCACATAATAGGCCTAAAAAGAAACAGTTAGAAAAATAGAAACAAAAGAGACAAAAAAAGAAAAAAGTCTAAAGGAAGAATTTGAGGAGATAGGCGAGGCTCATTCATGCCCGCCCCCTCGGAAGGGGCAGAGAGGCCCCGGAGGATTGTATCCTCCATTAGAGGAGTTTGCAAGTTTACATGTGCTGGAGGCAGATGATGAGAGTAGTTCAGAATCTGAATCACAACAGGAGGAGGAGATATTTAAAAAAGAGGAAGAGGAAGTTCAACCAGAGGTGGTCCGCAGGGGCGGGGGCTGGCAGGCACATTTGTTGTCACCGCAGCGCCCTCTGCTGGGGATGAGTAAAGTTATAGGAGGGTGTGGCCCCGCAGCAGCCCTCGGCCCCTCCACCATATGCTCCCACAAAAATAAATGCCACTTTATAAAAGGTAAAACGTGGTCAAAACTGGCTTCAGTTTTTCCCATTTTTGAAGATCCTGTTACCCAACAGAGAAGGTATGAGCCAGTCCCTTACGAACAACTGAAGGACCTTGTGCAGGCAGTTAAAGATTTTGGCCCAGCAGCGGATTATTCTAATGCCCTCTTGCGAAATCATTGTGGCCCCTGACGCCTACCGATTGGATGGAGTTAGCCAGAGCCTGTCTTTCAAAGGGTCAGTTTTTGGAATTTAGAGCTTTAGTTACAGATTATGCCTATACCCAGGCTAGAAAAAATTTTGAGCAGGGCCAGCCAGCTTGGACTGCTGACATGCTCTTAGGGCTGGGGCCATATATGGCTAACCAGACTGAGTTCCCTCTGGAGGTTTATCAACAGGTTAATGACATTCATTATAAGGCTTGGAAGGCTCTCCCTAATAAGGGAGAAGTCACTGGACATTTGACAAAAATCATCCAACGTCCCACTGAGCCTTTTGCGGATTTTGCCGCGCGGATGATGGAGGCTGCAGAAAAGACCATTGGTACAGCTGATCATACGATGCCTTTTGTTTTGCAGTTGATTTATGAACAGAGTACTACAGACTGTCAGAAGGCTATAAATCCAGTCAGAAAGAAGGGACTAGATGCATGGATTAAGGCATGCCGTGAGATCGGCGGCCCATTGTCTAATGCCGGCTTGGCGGCGGCTGTTCTTGCTGCCACCAAGTCCCGACAATCTAATAATTCAAAGGGCTGCTTTAAGTGTGGACAACTTGGTCATTTTAGACGCCAGTGCCCCCAAGCTAGTGAGCCTAAAATTGTAGGGAAAGAGGAACAAAAGCAAAGAGCCCCAGGAACTTGCCCAAGATGTAAAAAGGGAAAGCATTGGGCTAATGAATGTAGGTCAACGAGAGACGTCAATGGAATGCCCATACCACTTCTTCAACAAAGGCAGGATTCAAAAAACGGGATGAGGGGCCCCCGTCCCCAGGGCCCACAAATATATGGGGCCTTCCAGGCGCCAGCCCCGGCGATGGGCCCTCCACCGTCCTCTCAGTCCGAAGAGCCACTTCAGGCTCCACAGGGCTGGACCTCTGTGCCGCCGCCGGACTGGTCCTAACCCCTGACATGGGAGTACAAGCCCTAGAGACGGATGTCTGTGGGCCCTTAAGTTCAGACACCGTGGGCCTTCTTTTAGGGTGCTCCTCGTCAACTTTAAAAGGATTGATTGTTTTCCCGGGGGTCATTGATCCAGATTACAAGGGCATCATCAAGGTCCTATGTCACTCCCCTTATGGGGTTGTGTCTATTGCCCCGGGGAATGTATTGCCCAGCTGTTGCTTTTACCTTCCCTCCATTCTTCATTCCCTGCAAAAAATAAAGAAAGGGGAAATGAAGGTTTTGGGTCCACTGGTGTGGACCTAGCATGCCTATCCTTAGAATTAGACCAGAGACCACTTTTGCAGTTAACCATAGAGGGAAAAATATTTTCAGGTTTAGTTGATACTGGCGCAGATAGAAGTATTATTCAGATGAATTCTTGGCCAAAATCTTGGCCTCTTCAGAGATCTTCCCAAACTCTGCAAGGTCTGGGATATGCTGAGACACCACAGATGAGTGCAAAAGAATTGACTTGGCATACTGAGGAAGGACAGAAGGGAAAAGTACAGCCTTTTGTGCTAGCTGTCCCAATTAATTTATGGGGCAGGGACGTTCAGTCCCAGATGCGTCTCCGTTTGACTAATGATTATTCAGAGGCTAGTAAAAATACGATGAAAATACAGGGTTATGTCCCTGAGCGGGGACTGGGAAGATGCCTTCAGGGGCGTTCAGAACCAATTATCCCAAGAATGTCTGTTGAGATTACAGGCAGGGCAGATTTACATCAGTCCTGTTTGTTTAAGATACACATCTTTAGGTTACATTCTTGTTCTTATCAAAGCAGGCTTTTTGGGAAGGCTTGTAAATTTCACAGGAACTCAGGAAGCTGAAATCTTAACACAAAGAGTGGAGGCTTCTTCCTCCAAATGGTTGCAGTTTGGCTCAGTGGTCTCAACATCTCCTCCCTTCTTTTATACAAGACAGGGGAGGCCCGCAGTCAAGCGGTGGGCTTTAACCAAGTGGGGAGAAGTGACCTGGCTCCCCGTGGGTCATTTTATCGCCCACAGATTTGGCCCTTGGTACCTTTTGGGGAGGGGAGGCAGGGCCTATATAATTATTATGTATGGTACCAACCTCCATGCAAGTCAGGTTTTCTCTCAGGGAATTCAGATATGGTCAGTAAGACCTTCCCTTGTGTTTTCCACACCCACATTGGTACCCATCCCCCTAGGGGGTGCATAAGTCTGAATGCTTATGCGGTTCCCGGAGGCTTGGAGTATTAAACCTTGGCCAACATGCCTAGAATGATTTTAAAAGGTAAACAAAGGCTTACAGGGCTTACAGTGGCTATAGGGTTTACAGAAACTATAAGTTTTACAGACATTAGGTATTACAGAAACTATAGGTTTTAAAAGGTAAACAAAGGCTTACAGGGCTTACAGTGGCTATTATAAGTTTTACAGACATTAGGTATTACAGAAACTATAGGTTTTAAAAGGTAAACAAAGGCTTACAGGGCTTACAGTGGCTATTATAAGTTTTACAGACATTAGGTATTACAGAAACTATAGGTTTTAAAAGGTAAACAAATTTACAGGGCTTACAGTGGCTATAACAGCTATAGGGTTTACATTCATTGTTAGGGGAAGGCCTCAGCGGGAGTCAGGTCCTCAGTCGCGATTCCTCAGCTTGCCAGCTCCAGTCTGTGATAGTGGACCTGTTGAGCTGCTGGAACACTTGAGCTCTGGAAGCTGGAGTACCAGGACTCAGTCCTTCTGATTGGCATAATTAAGTCAGGAAAACACATGACAATAAAGGCTACATTGGAGGAGTAATCTGTAGCTGTGTCCTTTTTAGAATTAATACAATTGGTGATAATATACCAGGTACAACTAAGAGTAAATTTCATTAGGTGATTGACCCACCTGGGCCCAAGTACAAAAGGATAAGGGAGGGGCAGACACGTACAAAACTTAAAATAATTTTTTTTTTTTTTTTTAGAGTACTTTTCATAATTTTGTTTGAGGCCACCTTTGGGACCCAAGATGGGCTGTATCTCTGATTATTTATTTTCTTGGGGACCCAACTGTAATCATAAATTATATTTATTTTGGTATATACTGAAGAACCAAAAAAAGAAATCAATTAACCTGTTACATTCAGTCTCTGTAACACTGTTTGCTTGCCTGACTCAGGCACAGCCACCTCTGTATGTTGAAACAAGTTGCAATTGCATTGCTGAAATAAGCCTCCTGGAAATTTTTGAGTTTATTATTTCTCTAAATTACTGTTGTAAACCAAGTTAAAGTTTTTTTTTTACTTAGAAGACATCATTTAATAGCCAGATGACAGTACTGTCATTATAGAATCAGACATTTATTAAACCCAGGCCTAACTAGCTAAGGAATGTGTTGACCTCTAACTCTGTAATCTATGTTTGCCCAGCAGTAAATTTCCCCTGCTTAAGCTGAATGAGAATCTGAGAAAGAAACCGCTTGGGAGATACTTAAGGCATCAAAAAATCTTTTGCAGCCTTAACAGGATCACCAAAAGACAAATGACTATATGAAATAACAGATATTTTCTTTTGTAAACCTTGTAAATTTATGTTAAGATTATTAAGATTTTAAATACCCCAAATATGATTTTTAACCTTTTACCATATAGTAGCAGTCCCATTGTAGGATAAAGGAGTAATGCTCATGACAGAACAATTGCTTTTGAACCACCAGATTGACAACCTGTCTTTTTAATACATAACAGCATTTTTAGAGCATCTATCCTGACTGACAGCTTTTAATCAATATCTATCTGTGAAGAAAAAGTTTGAGAAAAATTTTAATCAGTCCAATAACATAGCTTTTGGGGAGTTTTATACCTGTAGGACCTTTTAGAGATACTCAGCCATGGGGGCCTCTGGTTTTATAACAGACAAATTTTGTAAACCATTTATTGACCTGAGATGTAACTCATTAATTGACCTGAGATGTAATTCCCAGTTCCCATTCCCTCCCACACAAGAATTGGGACCGAGGCTTCAGCGGTGGGCTGCCAACACCTGTGAAGAAAGGAGTGAAAAAGGGTGGGGGTTAATTAAATTTTTCAGGTCACGATGTATGGGATCTGGTCTGGATGTCTGTTCCTAGGACAGAAAACATTCTTTTTAATATTTGAATGAAAGGGTGTCCTCTGATAGCCATTGAGGAACAGAAATAGATACTCCATTTTTCTGAGCGATGTCCTTGATTTTTGTCCTAAAGAGGGGGAAGGGAACTGTCCCATGTTATTAAGTCAAGGGAGAAGCGTCCGTCCATAGGGAAACAACATACAGACACACAAATATGACAGAAACATATAGGGCCCAATAACACAGACACACGAATATGACAGAAACATAGGGGGCCCAATAACATAGACACACGAATATGACAGAAACAGAGGGCCCAAGAAAAGCTTTAAAAAGGAGAAAGAGAGAGAGAGAGCGCTCAGATACTTACCAGACCGGTCTGAGTGCTGAGGACCCCCAGGGTTGGATGTTTTGAAAACACAGTTGGATAGGAAACAATTATCACAGGTTACATTAAAGATCTTGGGTAGTTACTGGTGTGCCAATGGAGGATGTTAGGATTTTTGTATATTAGCTATATTAACTATGTGAGAGAAATATTAATGAACCAATTTTAACCTTAAGATATAGTTAAAATGTTGACAAATAGGAACTTAATTAACTTTATTGGGTACTCTAAATTTAGTCTTTTTAAGCCATCATCATGACCAGATTAATATCAACAAGCTAAAGTTTTAAGTTTACAAATTGAATACCATAGTAACTTGCTATCAGCTAGAGCCATGTTTTTATTAGTTTGATGTAAGCCCTAGGTTAATAATCACTTTATTGTATCTAAAAAGATCTGTAATCTGGTTAAGTGTTTTATCTTTAACTTTTGTTTAAGTTTACTTAATATCTACAGTTACATATTTTTATTTTACAAATTATGTAACCACTTTGTAATAATCTTTTCATTAGTTACCAACATTTAAAGTTTTTTTTTTTCTTCAGTTTATTTTTAATCGGTTTATTTTATTATTACCAATGAAAACTTTTATTGTTTTTACAATTAGGCTATAAAAAAAGGCCTTATATCTTTAAAGAGTAGATCAGACTTGACTTTTGATATACATTTAAATTATGAAAGTAGATTTGAACATTATAAAAAAATTTTTTTTTGACGAGTTTAGTATTAAGCACATATTTAAATTTAAATATAATTCTTGAAACTGTTTTTTTTGTTTGTTTGTTTGTTAGTAGTCCCAGAAAAAGCATAGAGAGGCAAAAGTGAACTTAAAACAGTTGTAAATACTTATAAGAAGTCTATATTTACTTATAATAGTTTGGTATTTATCCATATTTTGAAATTTTGTTAGTAGTCCCAGAAAAGTATAGAGAGACAAAGTGAACTTAAAACAGTTGTAAATACCTATAAGAAGTCTATATCTATTTATAATAATTTGGCATTTACCCATATTTCGAAATTTTGTTAGTAGTACCAGAAAAGCATAGAGAGGCAAAAGTGAGCTTAAAACAGTTGTAATACTTATAAGAAGTCTATATCTACTTATAATAATTTGGCATTTATCCATACTTTGAAATTTTGTTAGTAGTCCCAGAAAAGTATAGAGAGACAAAAGTGAGCTTAAAACAGTTGTAATACTTATAAGAAGTCCATATCTACTTATAATAGTTTGGCATTTATCCATATTTTGAAATTTTGTTAGTAGTACCAGAAAAGTATAGAGAGACAAAATAAGCTTAAAGATTCTAAAAGGGACACAGTGAAAGGGGCAACAGGTCCATATACGGAAACTGCATTTTTTAGCTCTTTTATGTGTCTAAATTTAAGGTGTCGGTATTGCTGGGGCTGAATTACTAAGGTTTCATTTCTGCTTTGTTCCTCCTCACTACCAGACTCAGAGGACTGTTTAGGTGACTGTTTGTTCTCTGGACCCTCTCTACATTCTCTCTTTTTATGCCTCCTGTATGTGACTCTAAAATTGGCAAAGAGGTTAATTGACCCTTTCCTGTTCTGACCTGAGAATGCGTCACGGAAAAGGCATGAAGAGTTTTTGTTTTAATTTTATTTTTGCAAGGGGGGGGTGGAGGAGAGCGAATCTCTAGGTCTAGCTCATGAAGTTGTTTCAAAAGTAGGGCTTTTCCCTCTTTGTCCTAAGAAGAGTTTTGAGTAGCTGGGTTTCACGGGAAAGTTTATGGGTAGCCCGCCTAGTGACTTCTTCCAAATCAAAGCGCATATGAAGCAGGAGCGCAGAAGGAAGGTATTTTACTGGAGTTATATGGCGGTGGGTTAGTCTCAGAGGCAGATAGAGGAGGCCAGTCAGGGTTAAGATCTTTGGCTGCCTCAGCTTTCAATTCTGCCTCCTCATCCTGGGAGAGAGAATCATCTCCCGGGGGGCCTCCCAAGAGCCCTGAGAGGACGGGATAAATGGACTTAGGAGGCTCTTTTGGAATGGGAGGGTGTGAGTTGTCCTCTGGCATAGGAACAATAACCGAGGGACATCGGGACGGGGGATGTTTGGGCGGGTCTGAGAGGTTTTTATCTTGACAGAGGGAACTTTGGCTAGCCTTAAGGTTTTCTTTAAGGAAGGATTCCCCATCCTGTATGACTTTAGAAACATCAGGTTGATAATAATGAGACTGAAGGACGTCATTAATTAAATTCCAATAGGAGAAGGCTTGGACCGGGACTTTCTCAGGGCCAAACATGCGATAAAAATCTTTCAAACAATTACCCACGCGACCCCATCGTTCCTCGTCAATTGTGCCTTCTTGGGGGAACCATGGGCAGATATTTTCCAAGAGAAGAAAAAACTTAACCAAATCTTTCTTTTTAACTTCAGCCCCTCGCAACTTGAGAGATTCTTTAAGCCCTTGGATAAACAACTCATGTTTACTTAACGTCTGGCCCATGTTGAAAAGAGAAATCTGCAGGAGCCTGAGCCCTGCCCCCAGGTGTGAGCTTTTGTCTTTGTTGCTGCCTGTGGTTTTTTGAGCGGCTCTGCCAGATCTGCCAGCTTGTCACAGCTCGAGCTAACAGCCACATTTTGATGAAGGCTAGTGTTCCTCACGATAGAGAAAGTTTAGAAACGTTAAGACCAAAGGGCAATATTCCTGGGCCATAAATAGCCCGGGGGATTTCCCGGTGGTCCCAAACGCAAGCCTGACCACAAGTTTAAGAATCCGGTAGCTGCCCTAAAGGCTTTTATTGGCCGATGCGTGACCGGTTTGTAAAATGTAAAGAGGAATAGATAGAAGGTTTATTGCCAACACCCGATCAGGCAGTCGGGATTTGAACAATGAGCTCGGGGCCTTCAGTCAATGCCAGAGAGTAGCCCTGGGCCGAGACTTCAGTTGCCCTGTCGCCTTGATTCAATTCCACGCTAAGGCTTTAAACCGAAAACAAAGAATGAAATAAGAAGACAGCATCTGAGAGGGGAGATCTGTCTTTTTCTTTGAGATGGAAAAAGTCTGTTTTTCTTTACATTACACCTCTCCTAATTCCTCAGTGGGGAGGCTAGCCTCCGCGGGCTTGTTAAAGTACGTTTCTCTGATGGAGAAACGGACAGTTTATTTTTCCTTTACATTATCTCTCGCCTGACCCGTCAGTGGCAAATATTACCTTCTCACTGGGGGGGCAGCCCCTCCTGGGCTTGTAGTTATTAGTCTTTCTCTGATGGAGAAAGGGAGTTTGTCTTTCGCTAACTGGGGAAACAAACTCTGCCTAGTTTTTTAATGGCGAGACAACCATATGAAACTTCGCCTAAGTCCGTCAATAAAGAGACAATTTCTTCATTGGGGAGGCGGCCCACCCTGGGCCTGTAAATCCTAAGGGGAGGATGTCCCCAAAGGATCACCCGATTTTCTTTGTGCCTTGAGGTTCATAAACTATGAACAAATATGGCTTGTCCCGAGACATTCGTCGCTATTCTTACCTTACCCAGGTCTGTATTACAGGCGGGCTTTCCTGCAGTGACCCACTGTGGATCTTCACTCACCAACGAGGTGGCGATCCAATGCTGAAGAGACGGCCGTCCTTCCTTGCGACGTCCAAGTCAGTCCTCGTACCTCAAGCCCCACGTCTGGGCGCCACTTGCCCCGGCCGGCGGGGTTCAACAGGGGCTCAACAGAGGCTGCTCCTGGATGAGAGAGACAAGCAGACACAAAGAAGAAAGCCTTGCTTCCACACCAGTCAAGGCTTTATTATTATTATTCATACAGAGGTATATATAGGGGAGGCAGGAAGAGGGCAAATAGGATTTTATGGCTATAGGGGAGGCGGGAAGAAGGCACATGGGATTTATGACTGCCTAATGGATTTTATGGCTACCAGAGGGTCGGGGGTCTCTTGAGTGATAGGCCTCAAGAATGTCTGTTGAGATTACAGGCAGGGCAGATTTACATCAGTCCTGTTTGTTTAAGATACACATCTTTAGGTTACATTCTTGTTCTTATCAAAGCAGGCTTTTTGGGAAGGCTTGGTAAATTTCACAGGAACTCAGGAAGCTGAAATCTTAACACAAAGAGTGGAGGCTTCTTCCTCCAAATGGTTGCAGTTTGGCTCAGTGGTCTCCAACAGATTGGGTTTTTCCTAGGGGCCGTTGGAAATGTTGCTTCCAAAAGAATGCAGGTACCCATACCTTGGTTATCCCAGAAGGCTGTGTGGGTTCCTCAATGGCCCCTGTCACAGTAAAAGTTGGAAGCCGCTCAAAAATTAGTCCAGGAGCAATTAGATCTTGGTCATTTGGAGCCCTCTGTCTCCCCCTGGAACACCCCAATATTTGTAATCAGGAAACAGTCAGGCAAATGGAGATTGCTTCATGACCTAAGAGCAGTTAATGCTCAAATGCAGGTCTTAGGGCCTGTCCAGAGGGGCCTACCTGCGCTCTCTGCCTTGCCCAAAGGCTGGCCAGTGATAGTTCTAGATATTAAAGATTGTTTCTTTTCCATACCTCTTTGTCCCCAAGATAGGGAACGTTTTGCTTTTACTCTCCCATCAACTAATCATGAGAAACCGGATGCCCGCTTTCAATGGCGTGTGTTGCCCCAGGGAATGGCTAATAGTCCCACTATATGTCAGCTATTTGTGGACTCTGTGCTGATTTCTGTACGACGAGTTTCCTTCTCTTCGCATGATTCATTATATGGATGATATTTTACTGACTGCCCCTCGTTGCCTGTTCTGCATGCTTCTTTTGAGAAGGTTATTAAGGCTTTGGAGGATACTGGGTTAACAATAGCCCCAGAAAAGATTCAACAGACGGACTCAGTTACATTTTTGGGTTCTGTCATCAGTCCACATTCAGTCAGGCCACAAAAATGTGCATCCGCACTTCACATTTATATACTCTAAATGACTTTCAAAAATTATTGGGGGACATTAATTGGTTGCGAGGGTTTCTTCATGTGCCCCGATCAGAATTGTTGCCACTCTTTTCTATACTTGAAGGCAACCCTGATGTCACATCCCCTCGTGAGCTCACACAGCCTGCCCGTGAGGCCCTTAAGAAGATTGAAGAGGCGCTTGTGAGAGCGCAACTCGATCGATATGAGCCTTCAAAGCCGCTTCTCCTGTGCATTCTTAAGACTAGAGATGTTCCCACGGGAGTACTTTGGCAGGAAGGGCCCCTGCTGTGGCTCCATGGACATTCCTTGGGAGCCCGCACCCTTCAATACTTCCCACAATTGGTAGCTCAACAGGCCTGCTTAGGGCTCAAATATTGCTTGATGCACTTTGCAAAGCTCCTGACAAGCTTATAATCCCCTATACTAAAGAGCAGGTAGAGGTTTTAGCTGGTACTGTGGATGATTGGGCCATTCTCATGTGTGCCTTCCCAAATGTCATAGACAATCATTATCAAAGAGTCCTATTCTCTCTTTTGTTGAACACAACTTAGTTTATTTCCCAAGAATTACTGCTCAGGATCCTATCGCATCAGCCCCGACCATCTTCACTGATGGGTCAAAATCTGGCCGAGGAGCGTATTTGGTGCAAGAGTCAAGACCTGTGGTGAGAATGTTTAGACCTGAGTCCCCCAAATTGTGGAATGTATGATTGTTTTAGAGGTTTTTCAGACCTTTTCCACTCCTTTTAATCTGTTCACTGACTCTCAATATGTGGCCAATGCAGTTGCTGGCCTGGAAATTGCTGCTTCTGTTAAATCTGCTAGCACAATCTCTAATATTCTTCTACAGCTTCAGTCTTTGATTTTGCAACGAGACTGTCCCTTTTATGTCACCCATATCCGTGCACACTCGTTGTTGCCTGGCCCTTTGTCACAAGCTAATGATTTGGTGGACAAGGCCACGAGGCTGGCCATGCTTTCCTTAGATGATTCCAAGGCCTTAGCCACTGAATTTCATAGATTATATCATGTCCCTGCAAATAAATTGAGGAAAAGATTCTCTATCTCAAGAAATGAGGCGCGAGACATCGTAAAATCTTGTCAGTCTTGTGTTACTTTTCTGCCCTCCCCTCATGTAGGTGTTAATCCCGAGGCCTCCGTCCTGGTGATCTTTGGCAAATGGATGTAACTCATCTCCCTGAGTTTGGAAGGTTGAAATATTTACATGTCTCAGTGGATACTTGCTCGGGAGTTATCTTCGCCTCGCCCTTGGCGGGTGAGAAGGCTTCTCATGTAAAAACCCACTGCCTGGAAGCCTGGGCAGCGTGGGGAAAGCCGCGCCGTCTAAAAACTGATAATGGCCCGGCATATACATCTACTGGTTTTCGGGCCTTTTGTGCGCAGATGCAAGTTGCCCACACCACTGGCCTGCCTTATAACCCACAAGGCCAAGGCATTGTGGAGAGAGCCAATAAGAGTATCAAAGCCATTTTATTTAAACAAAAGAGGGGATAGCAGAAGATGCAACCCTAGGAGAGGTTTTCTTAGCCCTCTTCACCCTTAATTTTTTAATTTTGGACAATAATGATAAGTCTGCAGCTGACAGGCACAGTCAAGATGTGGCCCAGGCACCCAGAGAAGTAGTGATGTGGAAAGATGTCCTAGATAACAAATGGAAAGGACCGGATCTTGTTATAATAAGATCCAGGGAGCTGTTTGTGTTTTTCCACAGGACCAGGAGTCGCCCCACTGGGTTCCAAGCCGGTTGGTGAGAACAGTCCATCCTTCCTCAGGAGAAAGTTTGGAGATTCATAATGAT
The DNA here is from genome assembly GCA_036365145.1 of Orientallactaga sibirica. NCBI lineage: Eukaryota > Metazoa > Chordata > Mammalia > Rodentia > Dipodidae > Orientallactaga > Orientallactaga sibirica. The sequence goes on along the minus strand of JAEOAD010001139.1, from coordinate 17,607 downwards.
TCGTGGAAACCGGATGTGGAGGAGCCTGGGGATGATGGTCATCCAGATCTTGACACTCAGTAAAGCAGAGCAACGTTGGGGAATTTTGTCAGCCTTCCCGAAGCCGATGCCAGTTCCTCATCAAGCGTCTGTGTTTCCACGTTTCTTCACCACGAATAAGGAACTGGGCCTCCCTTCACTTCAGGAGGACCAACAGGTGGTCCCGCTCCTTTGTTGAAAAAGGAACTCTTTGTTTTACTTTGCAGTGGAATCAGACTGATGACTCTTGTATAAGACTTCAGCAGAGTTTTGCCTGGTTTGAAGGGAACTCTGGCCATGGTCAGAGTGCCAGAGCACTTCGGTCGCCTGGGCTGATGCAAATCATCTCTTCACCATATCACCAGCTATGAGGGGTCCCCCGCCTAGGTCAGGGGCATGGTCGGAGGGACTCTTTCTTCAGGATTCCAGAATGAATCCTTTTTCAAAATGGATGGTGTGTGGGGTCAATGGTTCCTGTACGGATGTGTCTCCATTGGTTTTGCTGTTGGGGGGACAAATTGCTTGCAACAATGTGTCAGGGCATGAGACCTCAACGTCAAAAAAGAAGGAGGAAGCGGAGGGGGATTTCTCGGCGGACTGGAGCCTCCTGAATATCTCGGGGGGAGTTTTCACTCTGGGTCATCCTTGTGAACATTATGCTCGTAATCAGACATTCCCCCCCTGCCCCGGTTTGTGTGCACCCCCCTTTTCTTTATCTGCTTATTGCTATTAATTCCACGAGTGGATCTTAGTCTTACACAGGGCCTTACTTCCTGGATCTCCTCTGCTTTTATTTTTTTAAGGGAATGGGTTGGAGTGGGACTGTTTGCTGCCTGCTGTATAGGAGGATGTCTGCTCTGCCTATGGTTGATTTGCAAAATGCGAGCCCAAGCTAGGAGGGACAATGTATCTCTCAGGCACTAGCTGCATTGGAGTGTGGATCCTCCCCCCAAATTTGGCTATCAGCCCTGAAAGGCAACTAGTTCCCCTGGCCTTTGCACCCTCAGGGTTTAGAGTACCCATTGCACGAGGATGGGCAGGAGATGGTAACTTCTGTTTGACCACTGCCTTTGCACTCTCGAGGGATTTCTCCCATTGCACTGAGTAAGGAGAGGTCGAATTGCCTCCCTTGATCGGTCAACACATCATGAGGTGGGGACCTGATTGGGAGGGCGGTTACTCTTGAGCTTGGCCTGTCTATAATAAAGAAGGGGGAACTGCAGGGAGCTAGAGCAAACGCCATTACAAGATGGCGCTGGCTTCCTGCCGGTGTTGAGGAAAACGTCTCCATATTAGGCAGTGCCTTGGCGCCAACCTTACTCAAGGTATGCGCACACACATGACGCAACCTGTCCCGAGCCTATCCCGTGGTATCTGCTTGTGGAAAGATTCTCACAACCAATCAGTAAGCGCCTCGTAGCAGTACGCCCTATAAATGCAGCTACAGATATGCACCCCTCGCCATCAGCTTTCCTGTTAACCAAGGGCTCTCCAATAAAGTGTGATACAAGAAGAATCCTCATTTGTGGTCGTTCCTTTCCTGCTGGTCGGGAGGTTCGCTGCACTTTACAAATGAGGCGAATCTACTAACTTGGCCATCTTTTTAGATTACATTAACAAGGAAAGTTTGAACTTGCTGCAATCAACCATATTTGTAGAAATTAAACTGATTCTTAGAAGCGAATTCACTTATTTCACACAGTACAGTGTTCGATACTAAAGATGTTTCTTTTCTAAAGAAACTACTTTAGAAATGAGACGAATACACTAACTTGTATATCTTGTTAGATTACACAAACTAGGAAAGTATGAACTTGCTGCACTCAACCTTCTTTGTAGGAAAGCAAGTGATTCCTAGAACCGAATGAGCTTATTTCAAACAGTACAATGTTCGGCAATAAAGATGTTAATTTTCTCAACAAACTACTTTACAAATGAGGCGAATCTACTAACTTGGCCATCTTTTTAGATTACATTAACAAGGAAAGTTTGAACTTGCTGCACTCAACCTTCTTTGTAGTTAACTGATTCCTTGAACCGAATGAGCTTATTTCACACAGTGCAATGTTAAATTATTTCATGAAGATGTTTGTTTTCTCAAACAAAGTACTTTACAAATGAGGCGAATCTTCTAACTTGGCCATCTTTTTAGATTACATTAACAAGGAAAGTTTGAACTTGCTGCACTCAACCTTCTTCGTAGAAATTAAACTGATTCCTAGAAGCGAAATAACTTACTTCACACAGTACAGTGTTCGGTACTGAAGATGTTTCTTTTCTAAAGGAATTACTTTAGAAAGGAAGCCAATCTACTAAGTTGTGCATCTTTTTAGATTACATTAACAAGGTAAGTTTGAACTTGCTGCACTCAACTTTTGTAGGCAAGGAAGTGATTCCTAGAACCGAATGAGCTTATTTCACACAGTACAATGTTTGGCTATAAAGATGTTAATTTTCTCAAGAAACTATTTTACAAATGAGGTGACTTTGCTAACTTGGCCATCTTCTTACATTACATTAACAAGGAAAGTTTGATCTTGCTGCACTCAAACATCTTCCTAGAAAGGAAACTGATTCCTAGAACAGAATTAACTTATTTCACACAGTACAGTGTTCAGTACTGAAGATGTTGTTTTCTAAAGAAACCACTTTAGAAACGATGCCAATCCACTAACTTGTACATCTTGTTAGATTACACAAACGAGGAAAGTTTGTACTTGCTGCACTCATCCTTCTTTGTAGGAAAGCAAAGTGATTCCTAGAACCGAACTAGCTCATTTCACACAGTATAGTGTTCGGTAATGAAGATGTTTGTTTTCTAAACAAACTACTTTAAAAAATGAGGCCAATCTACTAAGTTGTGCATCTTTTAGATTACATTAACAAGGAAAGTTTGAACTTGCTGCACTCAACCTTCTTTGTAGGAAAGCAACTGATTCCCAGAACCGAATGAGCTTATTTCACACAGTACAATGTTCGGCAATGAAGATGTTTATTTTCTCAACAAACTACTTTACAAATGAGATGAATCTTCTAACTTGTACATCTTTTTAGATTACATTAACAAGGAAAGTTTGAACTTGCTGCACTCAACCTTCTTCGTAGAAATTAAACTGATTCTTAGAAGCGAATTAACTTATTTCACACAGTACAGTGTTAGGTAATGAAGATGTTTCTTTTCTAAAGAAACTACTTTAGAAATCCGGCCAATCTACTAAGTTGTGAATCTTTTTAGATTACATTAACAAGGAAAGTTTGAACTTGCTGCACTCAACCTTCTTTGTAGGAAAGCAACTGATTCCTAGAACCGAATGAGCTTATTTCACACAGTACAATGTTAAACAATGAAGATGTTTGTTTTCTCAACAAACTACTTTACAAATGAGGCCAATCTTCTAACTTGGCCATCTTTTTAGATTACATTAACAAGGAAAGTTTGAACTTGCTGCACTCAAACGTCTTCGTAGAAATTAAAGTGATTTAGAAGCGAAATAACTTACTTCACACAGTACAGTGTTCGGTACTGAAGATGTTTCTTTTCTGAAGAAACTACCTTAGAAATGAGGCCAATCTACTAAGTTGTGCATCTTTTTAGATTACATTAACAAGGTAAGTTTGAACTTGCTGCCCTCAACTTTTGTAGGAAAGGAAGTGATTCCTAGAACTGAATGAGCTTATTTCACACAGTACAATGTTCGGCAATAAAGATGTTAATTTTCTCAAGAAACTATTTTACAAATGAGGTGACTTTGCTAACTTGGCCATCTTCTTAGATTACATTAACAAGGAAAGTTTGATCTTGCTGCACTCAAACATCTTCCTAGAAAGGAAACTGATTCCTAGAACAGAATTAACTTATTTCACACAGTACAGTGTTCAGTACTGAAGATGTTTGTTTTCTAAAGAAACCACTTTAGAAATGAGGCCAATCCACTAACTTGTACATCTTGTTAGATTACACAAACGGAAAGTTTGAACTTGCTGCACTCAACCTTCTTCGGAGGAAAGCAAGTGATTCCTAGAACCAACTAGCTCATTTCACATAGTACAATGTTCAGTAATGAAGATGTTTGTTTTCTAAACAAACTACTTTAAAAATGAGGCCAATCTACTAAGTTGTGCATCTTGTTAGATTACATTAACAAGGAAAGTTTGAACTTGCTGCACTCAACCTTCTTTGTAGGAAAGCAACTGATTCCTAGAACCGAATGAGCTTATTTCACACAGTACAATGTTTGGCAATGAAGATGTTTATTTTCTCAACAAAAACACTTTACAAATGAGATGAATCTACTAACTTGTACATCTTTTTAGATTACATTAACAAGGAAAGTTTGAACTTGCTGCACTCAACCTTCTTCATAGAAATTAAACTGATTCTTAGAACCGAATTAACTTATTTCACACAGTACAGTGTTAGGTAATGAAGATGTTTCTTTTCTAAAGAAACTACTTTAGAAATGAGGCAATCTACTAAGTTGTGACATCTTTTTAGATTACATTAACAAGGAAAGTTTGAACTTGCTGCACTCAACCTTCTTTGTAGGAAAGCAACTGATTCCTAGAACCGAATGAGCTTATTTCACACAGTACAATGTTCAGCAATGAAGATGTTTATTTTCTCAACAAAGTACTTTACAAATCAGGCCAATCTTCTAACTTGGCCATCTTTTTAGATTACACTAACAAGGAAAGTTTGAACTTGCTGTGCTCAAACGTCTTCGTAGAAATTAAAGTGATTTAGAAGCGAAATAACTTACTTCACACAGTACAGTGTTCGGTACTGAAGATGTTTCTTTTCTGAAGAAACTACCTTAGAAATGAGGCCAATCTACTAAGTTGTGCATCTTTTTAGATTACATTAACAAGGTAAGTTTGAACTTGCTGCACTCAACTTTTGTAGGAAAGGAAGTGATTCCTAGAACTGAATGAGCTTATTTCACACAGTACAATGTTCGGCAATAAAGATGTTAATTTTTCAACAAACTACTTTACAAATGAGGTGAATCTACTAACTTGGCCATCTTTTTAGATTACATTAACAAGGAAAGTTTGAACTTGCTGCCCTCAACCATCTTCGTAGAAAAGCAAACTGATTCCTAGAACCGAATTAACTTATTTCACACAGTACAATGTTCACTACTGAAGATGTTTCTTTTCTCAAAGAAACCACTTTAGAAATGAGGCTAATCCACTAACTTGTAAATCTTGTTAGATTACACAAACGAGGAAAGTTTCAACTTGCTGCACTCAACCTTCTTTGTAGGAAAGCAAGTGATTCCTAGAACCGAACTAGCTCATTTCACATAGTACAGTGTTCCGTAATGAAGATGTTTGTTTTCTAAACAAACTACTTTAGAAATGAAGTCCATCTACTAAGTTGTGCATCTTTTTAGATTACATTAACAAGGAAAGTTTGAACTTGCTGCACTCAACCTCCTTTGTAGGAAATCAACTGATTCCTAGAACCGAATTAGCTTATTTCACACAGTACAATGTTTGGCAATGAAGATGTTTGTTTTCTCAACAAACTACTTTACAAATGAGGCAAATCAACTAACTTGTACATCTTGTTAGATTACATTAACTAGGAAAGTTTGAACTTGATGCATTCAACCTTCTTCATAGAAATTAAACTGATTCCTAGAACCGAATTAACTTATTTCACACAGTACAAAGATTGGTAATGAAGATGTTTTCTTTTCTAAAGAAACTACTTTAGAAATGAGGCCAATCTACTAACTTGTGCATCTTTTTAGATTACATTAACAAGAAAAAGTTTGGACTTTCTGCACTCAACCATCTTTGTAGTAAAGCAACTGATTCTAGAACTGAATTAACTTTTTTCACACAGTACAATGTTAGGCAATGAAGATGTTTGTTTTCTCAACTAACTACTTTAGAAAATGAGGTGAATCTTCTAACTTGGCCATCTTTTGAGATTACATTAAAGGAAAGTTTGAACTTGCTGCACTCAACCATCTTTGTAGAAATTAAACTGATTCCTAGAAGCGAATTAACTTATTTCACACAGTACAGTGTTCGATAATGAAGATGTTTCTTTTCTCAAGAAACTACTTTAGAAATGAGGCCAATCTACTAAGTTGTGCATCTTTTTAGATTACATTAACAAGGAAAGTTTGAACTTGCTGCACTCAACCTTCTTTGTAGGAAAGCAAGTGATTCCTAGAACCGAATGAGCTTATTTCACACAGTACAATGTTCGGCAATAAAGATGTTAATTTTCTCAACAAACTACTTTACAAATGAGGTGAATCTGCTAACTTGGCCATCTTTTTAGATTACATTAACAAGGAAAGTTAGAACTTGCTGTACTCAACCATCTTCATAGAAAGAAACTGATTCCTAGAATAGAATTAATTTCACACAGTACACTGTTCAGTACTGATGATGTTTGTTTTCTAAAGAAACCACTTTAGAAATGAGGCTTAATCCACTAACTTGTACATCTTGTTAGATTACACAAACTAGGAAAGTTTGAACTTGCTGCACTCAACCTTCTTCATAGGAAAGCAAGTGATTCCTAGAACGGAACTAGCTCATTTCACATAGTACAGTGTTAAATAATGAAGATGTTTGTTTTCTAAACAAACTACTTTAGAAATGAGGCCAATCTACTAAGTTGTGCATCTTTTTAGATTACATTAAAAGGAAAGTTTGAACTTGCTGCACTCAACCTTCTTTGTAGAAATTAAACTGATTCCTAGAACCGAATTAACTTATTTCACACAGTACAGTGTTCGGTACTGAAGATGTTTATTTTCTAAAGAAACTACTTTAGAAATGAGGCCAATCTACTAAGTTTTGCATCTTTTAGATTACATTAACAAGGAAAGTTTGAACTTTCTCCACTCAACCTTCTTTGTAGGAAAGCAACTGAATTCTAGAACCGAATTAGCTTTTTACACACAGTACAATGTTCCATAATGAAGATGTTTGTTTTCTCAACAAACTACTTTACCAATGAGGCAAATCTACTAACTTGGACATCTTTTTAGATTACATTAACAAGGAAAGTTTGAACTTGCTAAACTCAACCATCTTTGTAGGAAAGCAAACTGATTCCTAGAACCGAATAAGCTTATTTCATACAGTACAATGTTTGGCAATGAAGGTTTTTTTCTAAAGAAACTACTTTAGAAATGAGGCAGAATCTACTAACTTGGACATCTTTTTAGATTACATTAACAAGGAAAGTTTGAACTTGCTGCACTCAACCTTCTTTGTAGAAAGGAAACTGATTCCTGGAACCGAATTAACTTATTTAACACAGTACAATGTTCGGTACTGAAGATGTGTGTTTTCTAAGGAAACTACTTCAGAAATGACGCGAGTCTACTAACTTGTGCATCTTGTTACATTACACAAACTAGGAAAGTTTGAACTTGATGCACTCAACCTTCTTCGTAGGAAAGCAAGTTATTACTAGAACCAAACTAGCTTATTTCACATAGTACAGTGTTCGGTAATGAAGATGTTTGTTTTCTAAACAAACTACTTTAGAAATGAGGCCAATCTACTAAGTTGTGCATGTTTTGATGTTACATTAACAAGGAATGTTTGAACTTGCTGCACTACACTTTCTTTGTAGAAAGCAAGTGATTCCTCGAACCGAATGAGCTTAATTCGCACAGTACAATGTTTGGCAATGAAGATGTTTGTTTTCTCAACAAACTACTTTACAAAAGAGGTGAATCTACTAACTTGGCCATCTTTGCAGATTACATTAACAAGGAACGTTTGAACTGGCTGCACTCAACCATCTTCGTAAAAATTAAACTGATTCCTAGAAGCAAATTAACTTATTTCACACAGTACAGTGTTCGGTACTGAAGATGTTTCTTTTCTAAAGAAATTACTTTAGAAATGAGGCGAATCCACTAAGTTCTGCATATTTTGAGATTACCTTAACAAGGAATGTTTGAACTTGCAGCACTCAACCGTCTTTGTAGGAAAGCAACTGAATTCTAGATCCAAATTAGCTTTTTTCACACAGTACAATGTTCATCAATGAAGATGTTTGTTTTCTCAACAAAGTACTTTACAAATGAGGCGAATCTGCTAACTTGGCCATCTTTTTAGATTACATTAACAAGGAAAGTTTGAACTTGCTGCACTCAACCTTCTTCATAGAAATTGACCTGTTAACTAGAAGCGAATTAACTTATTTCACAGAGTACAGTGTTTGGTACTGAAGATGTTTGTTTTCTAAAGGAACTACATTAGAAATGAGGCCAAATCCACTAACTTGTACATCTTGTTAGATTACACAAACTAGGAAAATTTGAACTTGCTGCACTCAACCTTCTTTATAGAAATTAATCAAGTGATTCCTAGAACCGAATTAACTTATTTCACACAGTACAGTGTTAGGTAGTGAAGATGTTTCTTTTCTAAAAAACTACTTTAGAAAATGAGGCCAATCTACTAACTATGCATCTTTTTAGATTATATTAACAAGGAAAGTTTGAACTTGCTGCACTCAACCTTCTTTGTAGGAAAGCAACTGATTTCTAGAACTAAATTAGCTTTTTTCACACAGTACAATGTTTGGTAATGAAGATGTTTGTTTTTCTCAACAGAACTACTTTACCAAATGAGGCAAATCTACTAACTTGGACATCTTTTTAGATTACATTAACAAGGAAAGTTTGAACTTGCTCAACTCAACCATCTTTGTAGAAAGCAAACTGATTCCTATAACCGAATTAGCTCATTTCACACAGTACAATGATTGGCAATGAAGATGTTTGTTTTCTAAAGAAACTACTTTAGAAATGAGGAGAATCTACTAACTTGGACATCTTTTTAGATTACATTAACAAGGAAAGTTTGAACTTGCTAAACTCAACCATCTTTGTAGAAAGGAAAGTGATTCCTAGAACCCAATAACTTATTTCACACAGTACAGTGTTAGGTACTGAAGATGTTTCTTTTCTAAAGAAACTACTTTAGAAATGAGGCGAATCTACTAAGTTGTGCATCTTTTTAGAATACATTAACAAGGAATGTTTGAACTTGCTGCACTCAACCTTCTTTGTAGAAAGCAACTGAATTCTAGATCCGAATTAGCTTTTTCACACAGTAAAATGTTTGGTAATGAAGATGTTTGTTTTCTCAACAAACTACTTTACAAATGAGGTGAATCTACTAACTTGGCCATCTTTGCAGATTACATTAACAAGGAAAGTTTGAACTTGCTGCCTCAACCATCTTTGTAGAAATTAAACTGATTCTAGAACTAAATTAATTCATTTCACACAGTACAGTGTTCGGTAATGAAGATGTTTCTTTTCTAAAGAAACTACTTTACAAATGAGGCGAATCCACTAATTGGTGCATCTTTTTAGATTACATTAACAAGGAAAGTTTAAACTTGCTAAACTCAACCATCTTCGTAGAAAGTAAACTCATTTCTAGAACATAATTAGCTCATTTCACACAGTACAATGTTTGACAATGAAGGTTTGTTTTCTAAAGACACTCCTTTAGAAATGAGGCCAATCTACTAAGTTGGACATCTTTTTAGATTACATTAACAAGGAAAGTTTGAACTAGCTGCATTCAACCTTCTTTGTAGGAAAGCACCTGAATTCTAGAACTGAATGAGCTTGAACTTATTTCACACAGTACAGTGTTAGGTACTGAAGATGTTTCTTTTCTAAAGAAACTACTTTAGAAATGAGGCGAATCTACTAACTTGTACATCTTGTTAGATTACACAAACTAGGAAAGTTTGAACTTGCTGCACTCAACATTCTTCATAGAAATTAAACTGATTCCTAGAAGAATTAACTTATTTCACACAGTACAGTGTTATACTGAAGATGTTTCTTTTCTAAAGAAACTACTTTAGAAAAGAGGCCAATCTACTAAGTTGTGCATCTTTTTAGATTACATTAACAAGGAAAGTTTGAACTTTCTGCACTCAACCCTTTTGTAGGAAAGCAACTGATTCTAGAACCGAATTAGCTTTTTTCACACAGTACAATGTTCGGTAATGAAGATGTTTGTTTTCTCAACAAACTACTTTACCAGTGAGGCAAATCTACTAACTTGGACATCTTTTTAGATTACATTAACAAGGAAAGTTTGAACTTGCTAAACTCAACCATATTCATAGAAAGTAAACTGATTCCTAGAACCGAATAAGCTTATTTAACACAGTACAATGTTAAGCAATGAAGATTTTAATTTTTTCAACAAACTTCTTTACAAATGAGGTGAATCTGCTAACTTGGCCATCTTTTTAGATTACATTAAAAAGGAAAGTTTGAACTTGCTGCACTCAACCATCTTCGTTGAAATGAAACTGATTCCTAGAACCGAATTAACTTATTTCACACAGTACAGTGTTCAGTACTGAAGATGTTTGTTTTCTAAAGGAACCACTTTAGAAATGACGAATCCACTAACTTATACATCTTGTTAGATTACACAAACTAAGAAAGCTTGAACTTGCTGCACTCAACCTTCTTCGTAGGAAAGCAAGTGATTCCTAGAACCGAACTAGCTCATTTCACATAGTACAGTGTTCGGTAATGAAGATGTTTGTTTTCTCAACAAACTACTTTATAAATGATGCCAATCTACTAAGTTGTGCATCTTTTTAGATTACATTAACAAGGAAAGTTTGAACTTGCTGCACTCAACCTTCTTTGTAGGAAAGCAACTGGTTCCCGGAACCGAATGAGCTTATTTCACACAGTACAATGTTCGGCAATGAAGATGTTTGTTTTCTCAACAAAGTACTTTACAAATGAGGTGAATCTTCTAACTTCGCCGTCTTTTTAGATTACAATAACAAGGAAAGTTTGAACTTGCTGCACTCAACCTTCTTCGTAGAAATTAAACTGATTCTCAGAAGCGAATTAACTTATTTCACACAGTACAGTGTTCGGTACTGAAGATGATTCTTTTCTAAAGAAACTACTTTAGAAATGAGGCCAATCTACTAAGTTGTGCATCTTTTTAGATTACATTAACAAGGAAAGTTTGAACTTGCTGCACTCAACCTTCTTTGTAGGAAAGCAACTGATTCCTAGAACCGAATGAGCTTATTTCACACAGTAAAATGTTCGGCAATGAAGATGTTTGTTTTCTCAACAAAGTACTTTACAAATCAGGCGAATCTTCTAACTTGGCCATCTTTTTAGATTACATTAACAAGGAAAGTTTGAACTTGCTGCACTCAACCTTCTTCGTAGAAATTAAAGTGATTCCTAGAAGCAAAATAACTTACTTCACACCGTACAGTGTTCGGTACTGAAGATGTTTCTTTTCTAAAGAAACTACTTTAGAAATGAGGCCCATCTACTAAGTTGTGCATCTTTTTAGATTACATTGACAAGGAAAGTTTGAACTTGCTGCACTCAAATTTCTTTGTAGGAAAGCAAGTGATTCCTAGAACCGAATGAGCTTATTTCACACAGTACAATGTTCGGCAATAAAGATGTTAATTTTCTCAAGAAACTACTTTACAAATGAGGTGACTCTGCTAACTTGGCCATCTTTTTAGATTACATTAACAAGGAAAGTTTGAACTTGCTGCACTCAACCATCTTCGTAGAAAGGATACTGATTCCTAGAACGGAATTAACTTATTTCACACAGTACGGTGTTCACTACTGAAGATGTTTCTTTTATAAGGAAACCACTTTAGAAATGATGCGAATCCACAAACTTGTAAATCTTGTTAGATTACACAAACTAGGAAAGTTTGAACTTGCTGCACTCAACCTTCTTCGTAGAAATTAAACTGATTCCTAGAAGCGAATTCACTTATTTCACACAGTACAGTGTTCGGTAGTGAAGATGTTTCCTTTCTAAAGAAACTACTTTAGAAATGAGGCCAATCTAACAAGTTGTGCAACTTTTCAGATTACATTAACAAGGAAATTTTGAACATGCTAAACTCAACCATATTCATAGAAAGTAAACTGATTCCTAGAACCGAATTAAGCTTATTTAACACAGTACAATGTTAAGTAAATGAAGATTTTAATTTTTTCAACAAACTTCTTTAGAAATGAGGTGAATCTGCTAACTTGGCCATCTTTTTAGATTACATTAACCAGGAAAGTTTGAACTTGCTGCACTCAACCATCTTTGTTGAAAGGAAACTGATTCCTAGAACCGAATTAACTTATTTCACACAGTACAGTGTTCAGTACTGAAGATGTTTGTTTTATAAAAACCACTTTAGAAATGACGCAAATCCACTAACTTGTAAATCTTGTTAGATTACACAAACGAGGAAAGTTTGAACTTGCTGCACTCAACCTTCTTCCTAGGAAAGCAACTGATTCCTAGAACTGAAGTAGATCATTTCACATAGTATAGTGTTCAGTAATGGAGATGTTTGTTTTGTAAACAAACTACTTTAAAAATGGCCAATCTACTAAGTTGTGCAACTTTTTAGATTACATTAACAAGGAAAGTTTGAACTTGCTGCACTCAACCTTCTTTGTAGGAAAGCAACTGATTCCTAGAACCGATTGAGCTTATTTCACACAGTACAATGTTTGGCAATGAAGATGTTTGTTTTCTCAAATAACTATTTTAAAATGAGGCGAATCTACTAACTTGTACAACTCTTTTAGATTACATTAACAAGGAAAGTTTGAACTTGCTGCACTCAACCATCTTCATAGAAATTAAACTGAATCCTAGAACCGATGCACTTATTTCACACAGTACAGTGTTCACTACTGAGGATGTTTGTTTCATAAATAAACCACTTTAGAAATGAGGCCAATCCACTAACTTGTACATCTTGTTAGATTACTCAAACCAGGAAAGTTTGAACTTGCTGCATTCAACGTTCTTTGTGTAGGAAAGCAAAGCGATTCCTAGAACCGAACTAGCTCATTTCACATAGTATAGTGTTCGGTAATGAAGATGTTTGTTTTGGAAAGCAACTACTTTAGAAATGAGGCCAATCTACTAAGTTGTGCAACTTTTCAGATTACATTAACAAGGAAAGTTTGAACTTGCTGCACTCAACCTTCTTTGTAGGAAAGCAACTGATTCCTAGAACCGAATGAGCATATTTCACACAGTACAATGTTTGGCAATGAAGATGTTTGTTTTCTCAACAAACTACTTTACAAATGACGTGAATCTACTAACTTGGCCATCTTTTTAGATTAGATTAACAAGGAAAGGTTGAACTTGCTGCAATCAACCATCTTCGTAGAAAGTAAACTGATTCCTAGAAGCGAATTCACTTATTTCACACAGTACAGTGTTCGGTACAGAAGATGTTTCTTTTCCAAAGAACCTACTTTAGAAATGAGGCGAATCCACTAACTTGTACATCTTGTTAGATTACAAAAACTAGGAAAGTTTGAACTTGCTGCACTCAACCTTCTTCGTAGGAAAGCAAGTGATTCCGAGAATCGAACTAGCTCATTTCACATAGTACTGTGTTCGGTAATGAAGTGTTTGTTTTCTAAACAAACTACTTTAGAAATGAGGCCAATCTACTAAGTTGTGCATCTTTTCCGATTACAGTAACAAGGAAAGTTTGAACTTGCTGCACTCAACCTTCTTTTAGGAAAGCAACTGATTCCTAGAACCGAATGAGCTTATTTCACACAGTACAATGTTCGGCAATGAAGATTTTTGTTTCCTCAACAAAGTACTTTACAAATGAGGCGAATCTACTAACTTGGCCAACATTTTAGATTACATTAACAAGGAAAGTTTGAACTTGCTGCACTCAACCATCTTCTTAGAAATTAAACTGATTCCTAGAAGCGATTTACCTCATTTCACACAGTACAGTGTTCAGTACTGAAGATATTTCTTTTCTAAAGAAACTACTTTAGAAATGAGGTGAATGCACTAACTTGTACATATTGTTAGATTTCACAAACTAGGAAAGTTTGAATTTGCTGTACTCAACCTTCATCATAGGAAAGCAATTGTTTCCTAGAACCGAAGTAGCTCATTTCACATAGTATAGCGTTCGGTAATGAAGATGTTTGTTTTCTAAACAAACTACTTTAGAAATGAGGCCAATGTACTAAGTTGTGCATCTTTTCAGATTACATTAACAAGGAAAGTTTGAGCTTGATGCACTCAACCTTCTTTATAGGAAAGCAACTGATTCCTAGACCCGAATGAGCTTATTTAACAAAGTACAGTGTTTGACAATGAAGATGTTTGTTTTCTCAACAAACTACTTTTCAAATGAGGCGAATCTACTAACATGGCCATCTTTATAGATTACATTAACAAGGAAAGTTTGAACTTGCTGCACTCCACCATCTTCGTAGAAATTAAACTGATTCCTAGAAGCGAATTCACTTATTTCACACAGTACAGTGTTCGGTACTGAAGATGTTTGTTTTCTAAAGAAACTACTTTAGAAATGAGGCTAATCCGCTAACTTGTACATATTGTTAGATTACACAAACTAGGAAAGTTTGAACTTGCTGCACTCAACCTTCTTCGTAGGAAAGCAAGTGATTCCTAGAACCGACTGAGCTTATTTCACGTAGTATAGTGTTTGGTAATGAAGATGTTTGTTTTGTAAACAAACTACTTTAGAAATGAGACCAATCTACTACGTTGTGCATCTTTTGAGATTACATTAACAAGGAAAGTTTGAACTTGCTGCACTCAACCTTCTTTGTAGGAAAGCAACTGATTCCTAAAACCGAATGAGCTTATTTCACACAGTACAATGTTCGGCAATGAAGAGGTTTGTTTTCTCAACAAAGTACTTTACAAATGAGGCGAATCTTCTAACTTGGCCAACTTTTTAGATTACATTAACAAGTAAAGTTTTAACTTGCTGCACTCAACCTTCTTCGTAGAAATTAAACTGATTCCTAGAAGCGAATTGACTTATTTCACACAGTAAAGTGTTCGGTACTGAAGATGCTACTTTTCTAAAGAAACTCCTATAGAAATGAGGCCAATCTACTAAGTTGTGCATCTTTTTAGATTACATTAACAAGGAAAGTTTGAACTGGCTGCAGTCAACCTTCTTTGTAGGAAAGCAACTGAATTCTAGAACTAAATTAGCTTTTTTCACACAGTAAAATGTTCGGCAATGAAGATGTTTGTTTTCTCAACAAACTACTTTACCAATGAGGCAAATCTACTAACTTGGACATCTTTTTAGAGCACATTAACAAGAAAAGTATGACCTTGCTAAACTCAACCATCTTCGTAGAAATTAAACTGATTCCTTGAAGTGAATTAACTTATTTCACACAGTACAGTGTTTGGTACTGAAGATGTTTGTTTTCTCAACAAAGTACTTTACAAACGATGCGAATCTTCTAACTTGGCCATCTTTTTAGATTACATTAACAAGGAAAGTTTGAACTTGCTGCACTCAACCTTCTTCGTAGAATTTTAACTGATTCCTAGAAGCGAATTAAATTATTTCACACAGTACAGTGTTCGGTACTGAAGATGTTTCTTTTCTAAAGAAACTACTTTAGAAATGAGGCCAATCTACTAAGTTGTGCATCTTTTAAGATTACATTAACAAGGAAAGTTTGAACTTGCTGCACTCAACCTTCTTTGTAGGAAAGCAAGTGATTCCTAGAACCGAATGAGCTTATTTCAAACAGTACAATGTTCTGCAATAAAGATGTTAATTTTCTCAACAAACTACTTTACAAATGAGGGGACTCTGCTAACTTGGCCATCTTTTTAGATTACATTAACAAGGAAAGTTTGAACTTGCTGCACTCAACCATCTTCGTAGAAAGGAAACTGATTCCTAGAACCGAATTAACTTATTTCACACAGTACAGTGTTCCCTACTGAAGATGTTTGTTTTATAAGGAAACCACTTTAGAAACGACGTGAATCCACTAAGTTGTAAATCTTGTTAGATTACACAAACGAGGAAAGTTTGAACTTGCTGCACTCAACCTTCTCCGTAGGAAAGCAAGTGATTCCTAGAACCGAAGTAGCTCATTTCACATAGTATAGTGTTCGGTAATGAAGATGTTTGTTTTGTAAACAAACTACTTTAGAAATGAGGCCAGTCTACTACGTTGTGCATTTTTTTAGATTTCATTAACAAGGGAAGTTTGAACTTGCTGCACTCAACCTCCTTTGTTGGAAAGCAAGTGATTCCCAGAACCGAATGAGCTTATTTCACACAGTACAATGTTCAGCTATAAAGATGTTAATTTTCTCAACAAACTATTTTACAAATGAGGTGACTCTGCTAACATGGCCATCTTTTCAGATTACATTAACAAGGAAAGTTTGAACTTGCTGCACTCAACCTTCTTCGTAGAAATTAAACTGATTCCTGGAAGCGAATTAACTTATTTCACACAGTACAGTGTTCGATACTGAAGACGTTTCTTTTCTAAAGAAACGACTTTAGAAATGAGGCCAATCTACTAAGTTGTGCATCTTTTTAGATTACATTAACAAGGAAAGTTTGAACTTGCTGCACTCAACCTTCTTTGTAGGAAAGCAAGTGATTCCTAAAACCGAATGAGCTTATTTCACACACTACAATGTTCGGCAATGAAATTGTTTGTTATCTCAACAGAGTACTTTACAAATCAGGCGAATCTTCTAACTTGGCCATCTTTTTAGATTACATTAACAAGGAAAGTTTGAACTTGCTGCACTCAACCTTCTTTGTAGAAATTAAACTGATTTCTGTAAGTGAATTAACTTATTTCACACAGGACAGTGTTCGGTACTGAAGATGTTTCTTTTCTAAAGAAACTACTTTAGAAATGAGGCCAATCTACTCACTTGTGCATCTTTTAAGATTACATCAACAAGGAAAGTTTGAACTTGCTTCACTCAAATTTCTTTGTAGGAAAGCAAGTGATTCCTAGAACCGAATGAGCTTATTTCACACAGCACAATGTTCGGCAATAAACATGTTAATTTTCTCAACAAACTACTTTACAAATGAGGTGACTCTGCTAACTTGGCCATATTTTTAGATTACATTAACAAGGAAAGTTTGAACTTGCTGCACTCAACCATCTTCGTAGAAAGGAAACTGTTTCCTATAACCGAATTAACTTATTTCACACAGTACGGTATTCAGTACTGAAGATGTTTGTTTTATAAGGAAACCACTTTAGAAACGACGCAAATCCACTAACTTGTAAATCTTGTTAGATTACACAAACGAGGAAAGTTTGAACTTGCTGCACTCAACCTTCTTCCTTAGAAAGCAAGTGATTCCTAGAACCAAAGTAGCTCATTTCACATAGTATAGTGTTCGGTAATGAAGATGTTTGTTTTGGAAACAAACTACTTTAGAAATGATACCAATCTACTAAGTTGTGCAACTTTTAAGATTACATTAACAAGGAAAGTTTGAACTTGCTGCACTCAACCTTCTTTATAGGAAAGCCACTGATTCCTAAAACCAAATGAACCTTATTTCACACAGTACAATGTTCGGCAATGAAGATTTTTGTTTCCTCAACAAAGTACTTTACAAATGAGGCGAATCTACTAACTTTGCCATCATTTTTAGATTACATTAAGAAGGAAAGTTTGAACTTGCTGCACTCCAACCTTCTTAAGTAGAAATTAAACTGATTCTAGAAATGA